>CM052893.1:55593016-55707589 GCA_028534135.1 Potos flavus
CCAGACGGAGCTGCACCCCCAGAGGTCGGCCTCGAGCCTCCTCTTCTCCTTCCACAAAGACGGCCGCACCTTGCAGAACTGGGGCCCCCACTCGGAGCTCCGCCTCCCAGAAACCTGGGAGGGAGACTCTGGGCTTTACTGGTGCCAGGCCGCCGCTGAGGGCAGCAGGGTCCAGAAGCAGAGCCCCCAGCTGGAGGTCGGGTGCAGGGTGAGTGGCAGAGGCCCCTCCACAGAGAGGTCCAAGGAGAGGGCGTCTGCAGACTGGGGAGTGGGAGGGGAGTGGAGCCAGGTGAGGGCCTCCTGCGGGTCTCTGGGTCCCCGGAGCCCCCCACCCCCGCACACAGGGCCCCAGCTCCCGCCTCGCCCTGCTCACGGCTTGTCCAGCGCGTGCCTCCGTGCGGCTCTCCCTCCCCGCCTTTCTGTGTCACAGACGCTGTCTTCCTCGTCTTCCTCGGCTCAGCTGCCATCCCGAAACACCACAGACCGGGCCGGGGGAGCGGGACGTGTTCGACAATGAAAATCCGTGTTCTCACAGTTCTAGATGCTGGAAGTCTGCTCTCCAGATGTTCGCACATTAGGCTCATTCAGGGCACTCTTCTTTCGGCCTGGGGGTGGGAGGGGCATGGACCGAGGGAGGAAACGCTCCGGTACCTCTCCTTATCAGGGTGCTAATCCCACTGTGGGGTCCCCACTCTCATGATCTTCTCTAACCCTGATTACCTCTCAGAGGCCGCATCTCCAACTACCATGTCATGAGGGGCGAGGCTTCAACAAACCAGTTTGGGGGGCACAAACTTTCAGGACCTAACACGCCCTGTGGCCTATGTACGGGAGAGAAGTCGCCCCCTGGACACTCGTGAGAGTGGCTCTGAGGCTCTGGACGCTGGGTTCCAGCTGTGACCTTGACTCGGCGTCCCTTCCGACCACTCTGCCAAGCTGCCAGGACTCCCCTTGTACCGCCGTGTGCCCACGGCCCCGGCTCCGCCTGGGAATCCCTCGGCTGGTACAGATGGGATGGGACGAGGCCTTGTCCGCCTCTGGCGCGTCGGCGTGTCCGTGCCTTCCTTGCTCTCCTTGGGCACCGAGAGATGTCCCCCTTCCCCCTTCCCAGGGCCGAGCACAGCCAGCTCGCGGAGGGGCTCAGAGGCTGTGGGCACAGTGTCCCTGTTGGGGCCCGTGTCCCTTCATTGCTCCCCAGGGCTGTTATCGCCGGGAGTCTGGTCGCGCCCGGATGGAGGCAACGTGAGTGGTTGGCTCATCTCGTCTTTCCTGCTCCCCACCTTGTCTGAAAAATGAATGTGACGCTTTGTGGAGTGAAGGATTCACTTTACCCGAAGAGAGGTCTGGCCTTTGCCGGTTGGGTTGATCTTTTGGGATGTCATGTCGGATGGGAGAGTCTCTATTTGCGTGGGGACCTTGGCCACTAGACTGTCTAAGAGTGTGGTTTAGGATGAGGGCTCTGGGCCACACGGTATCATGTCTGGACACTAAAGATATGAGCCCAGCTTCCGGAGGGGCCAGACGCTGACCGAGCTCCGACAGCAGTGGGCGCCGAGGCCGCCGTGACTCTTCCGTGCGTGTTGTCACGTGGACACCAGGCGTGTAACCGGGAGAGGACGTGTCCGGCTCCTTTCCTGGGCCGACGGACTCCCCCTCCGGGCTGAGTTCAGCCTGTCGCCTCTCCGTGTAATAAACCACAGCTGTGAATGTAAAAGCTTCCAGCGTTTTCTAGGAGTCCTTCTAGCAAATTACTGAAACCCCGGTGGGTCTGGGAACCCCTGGAACTTGCACTTGGTGGACCGTGTTCTCTGACCGCCCGTGGGGCTAACCTCTTGCGCGCGGCCTGCAAAATGCACGCAGGCCAAGCCGCCGATCCGTGGGGAAAATGAGGCTCAAAGCCAGTGGGGTGGGAAGAGGAGCTGGAGCCGGGACCTCGGTCGGGATGCAAACGGCCTGCGTTAGCGCTCGGTCCTGGCTGCGGCCGGGCGGCTGGCGTGGCTGTCCCCTGATGGCAGGACTCTGGGAGGGCAGCGAGGTCCCCGCCGTCACAGGCTGGCTCAGGGCAACGGCAAACAGTGTCTTCAGCTGCGTCTTGCCCGTGGGCCCCCGACTGTTCCTCCACACAGGCTCTGGGCCTCTCGGCCAAGCAGTCGGGGAGGCGAGTGGGCAGGGTCCTTGTGTGATGTGGCTTGGCCCTCCGCCGTAACCGGGCTGGTGATTCTCCAAGGCCAGGGCAAGGTCCCCGCACCCCGACCGTGAGGACCTCGGCCGGAGCGGCCATGCTTACAGAGAGATAAAGTGTTCTCTGGCGCTTTGATAGCTACAAAGTCAGTAAAAAAAACCCCACTATTTTAAAGAATTTCTAGTAGAGTGGAGGATGGTTTTTTAAAGGCAAGTTCTCCTCCGCCCCCCAAGAGATCTTTTAGTAAGCCCAACATGTAAGTAGGAGGGAGGGGGCCTGGAATCCCACCCTCCCGCTGTCCTGTCTGTAAGTCCCCAGTGGAGGCCCCTGGGGAACCCTTAGCCCCCACGCTGCTGTGGGATTTACGACGAGAGGGGCTACACCCTCCTGCTCCCGCCAGAAAAGTCCGCTCGTGTTTCACAAACCGGGTTTCTTGTACTATTTCCTTTGAGGGAAGGGCTGTGTGGGTATTTTCTAACGCCGAGAAACCCCTGCTCTGAAGGTAGGACTGGATGGCACGGCCTTCGGGGAACACAGAATCAGGGGAGCTTCTGCAAAGCGCGGAGTTCGGACTCGGAGGCCGCTTGTCCCTGCACGCCCTCCCAGCGCGCGGTGGGCCTTCCTGGACGTCCCCGGCCCCAGGAGCTGTCCATCCTGGGCCCATTCTCCCCGTCGCCTCTCCTGCTCCCTCAGAGTGGCCTGCTGGCAGCCGGTAGTCCTCCACTTCTCCTTACGACCTTCCACTTCCTCTTCTGGTAGACGGAGGGGGGGATCCCCGAGGCCTTCCCCGCCCTTAGCCATTTCCATAGATTGAGAGAAAACGTCTCATCATTGGTATTCCGCTATCGGCTGCTGTCCCCTCGGAGGAGGGAAACCTCTCAGTTCCAGGAGATGGCCTCGCCTCTAAGCCGCCTTCGGTGCTCTGGGTCAGAGCCCCAGAGAGCCCCTCTCTTGCCTAGGAAGAAAGATTCGACCCAGAGAGCAGAGTGAACCCACCGGATGTCATGAAGCCTCTCTAGGGGATCTGCTCTCTGGGGAACTGGATGGGGAAGAGGGAGCCTTTTTTGTATCTCAGCATTTCTCAAGAAAAGTATTTACTGTGTGTTGGGGGGTGGTGGAGGGGGGTGGGGGGAGGACCAGGCAGCCCTGGAGAAGGGGAAAATGAGGTTGTCTTCTGAGTCCCAAATTAGTAAATTGATAATTAGCGGGTCAGAGATGAGATTTGCAAATTATCCCCGAAGAAACAAATGATCAAACGCAAGTATCTGCCTTGTTAGAAAAACGCGGTGGGGTGCCTATTGGACTCATTGCAAGGACAGTCACAGAGGTGACCCCTGACGGTGGCTTCTGGCTTCTGTCTGGGGCTCTGACAGCTGACCCGTGGCGGCCTGGTGGCCTGGCGGAAGGAGGGCCACCGAGATGGACACGGCAGGTTGTCGTCACATTGTTGAGCCCCAGACCGTCTCCTTGCCCCGAGCCCCACGCTCCCGGCAGCCTTCTGTTGATAATCCCTCATACCGACTGCTCGTGTGGGACACGTCGGGGCAGGAGGGTTGCAGCCGGTGTATAGGGTCCGAGCGCCCTCAACCTCATGGACTTCTGGCCCCTGTCCCAGGTCATTCCTTTGTCCAGCTCAGTTCTTCTCACTTTATTACTCGATGTTAGATATTTGTTTGCTTCTTGTCTATTGCTGATCTCCCCCAACCCCACTCAGGGACAGGGCCCCCCCTGCTCACGGCTGCAGTCCCCATCCTGGGCAGCGCCTGGCACTTACCCAGAGCTTCATAAATACTTGCAGGACGAGGGGATAATTGTACACGTCAGTGCATGACAGCTCCGATCAAATGAGGCAGCTTCCTGATCGATTCTGGGACACGGAGGAGATGGAGTTTTGAGCCTGTGCTGTGAGAGCCGGGGTCTGATCCAGGGAGAGTTCCGTAAGAAAAATCCCCTCAGGAACAGCCCTGCCTGGGCTGCCTGCCACGGCTTGCTTCCTTCCTTCCTTCCTTCATTCTTTCTTTCTTTCTTTCTCCCTTTCTAAAATTTATTTAAATTCAATTAGCCAACTTACGGTACCTCATTAGTTTCAGATGTAGCATTCAATAATTTGTCAGTTTCACATAACGCCCAGTGCTCATCACAGCACGTGCCCTCCTTGACGCCTGTCACCCAGTTACCCCATCCCTCCACCCATGCCCTAGCTTTCCTCTGCACCCTCCTCCTTGAGCCCCTCGAGTCTCGAATACAATGAGCAAGAACGAACGAATACAAATACAAACTAATAATTGCACCCACAGTGATAACATTTACTGAGGATTTTCTGTGCACTGGGACATCAGGGGACACAGGTCTGTTACCTGCAGAATTAATCCAGTCCAGTCCGGCCAGCAAGACACCGGGGGACCCATGATTGGGCTCCGCTCTGCCTTCTGCAGCCTCGGGCCTCTGACGCCGGGCCCTTCGTTTTTTGTCCTTGCCTTTTGTGGTTTTGATTTGTGAAATAAGAGGCTGGACAAGACCAGTAGATTCTGAACTTTTCTTCTTTTGGCAGCAGCGTCCTGGTGTCCGACACGTTTTGCTTCAGCACCCCGATGTCAACGGAGAAAGCAGACGGGTCAGGTGCAATTTCCCAGGCCTCACACCTGCTTCCCGCCGCCGCCGCCCAGGAGATGGGAGACGGCTCTCCCAAATCCCCTGGGGACCCCCCAGGAGGACAGACGGAAAGCCTCACAGCCCCTCTCATGTTCGAAGAAGCCCAGCCCGAGAAGGCGGCAGTCTCACTGCCGTACGGGGGAAAGAAACCTTTTGTGACAGAAGACAAAGGCTACCGGCTGGGGAGGCTGGGGAACTTCCTCTCCGATTCAGTGAAACACAAGAGCAGGCAGAGTGTGGTGTTCTCAAACTTTAGCGCACAGTGGAACCCCGAGGGGACCTTGAGCGGCAGGTGGATTTGCAGCCCCTCCCCCACAGCCGTCACCTGATTCCTTGGGTCTGGAACGGGGCCAAAGGAACGAGCACTGTGACCAGCCCTCCCAGGGACTGCATGTGGCTTTGCCTGCACGCACTCCAAACTCTCATTCGGAGAACGAGAGCACTCGAGAGAGAAGTCGGGGGAAGGGGGTGTGCGGGAACCCACTCTGGGACCCGGGATGCCCGAGGGAGACAAGGAATGAGTTCCCTGGCGGAGCGTACAAGGGGCTCAGCCCAGCGCGCTTGTCTCTGCCGACATCCCGGGCTGACCTGGCGGGGGGCTGGGGGGTGCACGCCGACTCCCAGCTCGGCCGAGCCTCCCCCAGCGATGCCCGCTGCCTCCCAGACCAGGGCCGAATACACCGGTTCATGTCCTGTATCATAGACCTCCTGTGTGTTCTCCTCCACAGTCACAGACCCTGGCCAACGACACGGCGCTCCGTCCTCCTGGTACCAAAGACCGGGATCTCTCCGCTTCACCAGCCGTCAGTGAGAGGCACCGCTCGCAGGCACGGACCCTCCTGGCGCGCCAGGCTCTGGCCCGGTGCTTTGCAGGCTCGTTTCATCTGTCATCTCATTTCGTCGCCCCGCTGCCCCACGGATGGAGGGACCCAGGCAGTGTGGCTGCAGGTGATTCTCTTACCCGCCCCCCTGCCGCCCACCAGATCTGCGGGGCAATTCTTTGGCCAGATAAGCTAAGGCTGGCCCTGGACTCTCAGAGCTTAGCTCACTCACCGAGCAAGATTTTGCTCCTGTTCTAGTCAACACGTAACGGATCCTACAAACGAGGCACTTTCTAAGAGCGAAAAGGGGCATTACAGGGAATCAGGCCGGGACAACAGGCTTAAACTGGGACAGCCCCCAGACACCCGGACACAGAGTCACCGCCTCTGTTTCAAAGCCCGTCCTTTCTCCCAGAACGCCTGCCTTTGACACACACTCCGACCTCAGTTTCAGCCGACAACGTGGCTTCCACTTTGCAGAGAAAATGGAAACCACTAGACAAGACTCCCCTTAACTTCTTGCCACAGACACATCTCCCTTCATCTCTGGCCGGCTTATTACACTAAAAGACCATCTTGCAACCTAAGGTTGAGTCTTCCTGCTGGGCTCTGAATCTGAGCTCCCTCCCTTCTTCTGGGGGCCGGGGGGGGGCCTCGCTTCGTCCACAGTCTCCTTTACGTCTCTCTTCCCCATCCCCACTCCCTGCTTGCTTCTCTCCTCAGCATTTAAATACGTTCAAATCTCTCTCATCTTAAAAAAAACGAACCGCGATACACCTTTCCCTCTACCCCACACTCTGCCTTCCCCTCCCTGCTGTATTTCTCCTGCCTCTGGAAGGCGAACGCTGGAGAGGCGGTGGCCTTATCAACCCAAGCGGCCCCTGAGGCCCAGGGACCTGACTCCTGCCCCTCTCCCCGCCCCCCTGCCCTCCCCCGCTCAGCTCCTCCACCCCAGTCTCTCGGCCCCACCAGGCAGAATCCGTGTGCTTCCGTGGGTGGGCGCTGTTCTCTCCCACCTCGGGGACCCCGCGAGGGCTGGTCCCTCCTGCACAGGGAGGACTGCTGTCACCTCTGTCCCCAGTGGCCCCTCTGGGTGCACCTCCTGGTGCAGCTGAAAAACCAGCCTTTTAACCCTGACACTTAAAACAGAAGGCAAACCGGGCAGGTGGAATGCAATAGAAGACGTGCATGTCCCCGCTTGCTTTGCTTTGGGAGGGAGGTGACTCGTTGGGGAGTCACCCGCCGATGGCTCCTCCAGGGCCGTGGCTTTGCCGTGTGGGTCCCCGACTTCCCCGACCCAAAGAGAAGCCAAGGAGAGAGTCTGATGGAAGGTTTGACCCTTTATCGCCGCCCCAGCCCTCCGTCACAGCAGGACCTGCTGCTCCCGGTTCCTCTTTCCCAAGGTTGTTATGGCAGGAGAACTGGGGTGGGGGGCTCACTTCTCAGTAACGTATTTGCCCTAAAAATCCAGGGGATCTAAATTTTACTGGCTCAAATACCTTATCATGTACAATTGTGTCATAATCTAGGTTCCTCCCGGAGCAGGGCCTTGGACAGGGACTTGGGCGGAGGACGTCTTTACGGGAGGTGAGCCAGGAAGCCAACTGGAAAGAATGAGGAACACAAGCCTGGAACGGGAGGAAAGCCAATGAAGGGTGTGTCGATGGCTGGGCTTGCCCTGGGGTCTGCACAGTCCCCACACTTCCCGCAGCACTGCGCCTGCGCCGGGGCTGAGTGGCCTTCCGCTGCTTCCCAGAAAGACCCGAGGCGGAAAAGCAGAGGTGCACACATTAAGGTGGAGGGGAAGCGTCCCACTCAGAGCAGGAGACTGGAAAGAGATTTCTTTGGAAACAGCTGTTATTTTATTGTGAGTCCGCACCACTTCCAAACAAGGGACGCGAGCCAAGTGAGAGGGTGTCAAGGAGAGGACTTGGGGGGGTGACATGCAGGTCCTGCAGGGATGGGGGGCCCCGGGGACAGGGCACTACACCAGGCCTGGGAGAGTGGAAACCATCGTGCACCGAGATCGGGGTCGTTGCAGGCAGGCAGTAGATCTTGGTGTCAGGTGAGGAATATGGTGGGCCACCGAGCGTCGGCAGGGAGACACAGCCTGCTTGCTGGGTCTGGTGCCACTCAGTGGGGACAGTTGGCCAGACATCCAGCAGCTGTGGGAGGACCTTCAAAGGACCACCCAGAATAGAGATGCAGCCGCCCTGGGTCAAGGGTAGGAGAGATGGGACCAGCGGAAACTCTTAAGAACCGACAAAACTCCTCGAAAGAGGAGACCATCGTATCCATCTGCCAGACCCCCAGACAGCAAAGCCACTCAGCCCGGTGAGAATGATTCCATCACGTCCCCTTCGTGCCCGCCCTCCTGGAGAGGGGGGACAGGGTTTGGGGGAAGGGAGTTCAGGGCAGCAGAAGTGCTGGGGTAAGTTGGGAGTGAGGAGAATCATTCCTGTCTCCCAGTGTCGGCTTCCAACCTGAGACAGACCCAAGCCAGGGGAAGGGGGGACTGCTTTGAATTTAAGTTTGGAATTTTGTATATTTCCTGAGACAGGAAGTCCTCATTTCTGAGCTGAGACGGAAACCAAGACTAGAGTTCTCATCTGGGGCAGGGGAAGGCCACCCTACTGAGTAAAAGTGAAGAGTTGGGGCCGCCTGGCTGGCTCAGTGGGCAGAGTATGTGGGACTCTTGATCTCAGGGTTGTGAGTTGGAGCCCCACGGTGGGTGTAGAGATTACTTAAAAATAAAACATCTGGGGCACGTGGGTGGCTCAGTTGGCGAAGCCTCTGACTTTCCCGCAGGTCCTGATCTCAGGATCCTGAACACAAGCTCCAGGTCAGGCTACGCGCTCAGTGGGGAGCCTGCTTCTCCAGCTCCCTTGGCCCCTCCCCCCTTGTGCTCTTGCTCTTTCTCGCTCCAATAAATAAATCAATAATCTTTTAAAAATCTTTAAAAAAAAGTGAAGGGGCGGCGAGAGACAGAAATGGAGTTGAGTTCGGATCACAATCGATGAGGCAGAGGGAGAATCAGATTTTCAGAGCACTTGAAAATCACCTTCTGAGAAGTCGTTTCTCCACACTGGACTGGGTGTGTGTGTGTGTGAAAATTACCTCCCTCTACTCAATAAGCACAATGTACTGTTGTTTTTGTTGATGGAGACAGGTCTAATCCATCAGAACACAGCTCCTGTTGGCGGATCCCCGCGGAGAAGCTGTGGGGGGTCCCTGGGTCTCCTTTCCAGAGAGAGCTTGTTGTCTTCAGCTGCGGGGGTGCAGCTGGATCCCCGCTCCTCCTGGGCCGGCCCAGCCGGGGGAGCACAGTGGGGAGGGCTGGGATCTTTGCCCAGAGCCGCTAGGAACTTAGCAACTTGCCTTAGCCTTAGCGGAGACTGAGCCGATCTGCTTTGCATGACGGGGGTGGGGGGGGGGGGAGTGGGGTGGGGGGGGAGGGGGGGGCTGTGGGCTCACCCTGCCTGACTCTGCTTCCTTCCCTTTTATCTTTTACGGGGTGTTCCCCTCCACCCACAGGAAACCTCCTTCACCCCCAACCCCGCCACCTGCTTTCCAGAGACCCCAACTGATGGACTCGCCTTTTAAATTCTGGATATTACACACGTGACCTTGTTTTCTTTCTTCCTTTTCTTTTTTTTTTTGCTTTAATTTTTTTTTTAGATAGGAAAACTACGTAAGAAAGTTTTCATCTACATTTTTAAAAAAACCACACTCTCTGAGGTTTGATGCTCCCAAATTGAATTTTCAGAACTGCCCCCCTCCCTCCCTTCTTCACTTGCAGATCCTTGTACCCTTGAGGTCATTTCTCCTGGAGGACTTTCTCTGACCTCCTGACTTCAAATCTGTTTGATCCCCTTGTCCTCGGCTCCCCAGACGAGTCCTTGGGTGAAACTCATCCAACTCGTCCACGGTCAGATTTCAGCCCCTGAGCTCCTCGAAGTCGTGATCGAAAGCTCTTGGTCACTGCTAATTGCTCAGAACATAGGGCACGGGCCACGCAGCTGCTCAGTAAGTACCTGACGAGGGCTGGATCTGACGCCCTGAAGGCCTGGGGCCCTGCCACGGGATGGGGGGCTTAGATCTGCCTCCGCCATGGCCTCCGTCTTGAGGCCATCACTCCTGCTTCCTGATCACAGCACAGACCTGTAGGATTGAGTATTCGAAAAACCGTAAAGGTTCTCCTGTCTGAGTACCCAGCCAGAGAGACTGTAGGCACCCACCGATCCAAGCCCGTCCCGTGTTATCTCGAACGCCCCCCAAGGCCACCACAGCGTCCTGGCGGCTCCCCCTGTCGGATCTCCTCTAGCTTTGGTCCACATCACAGCCTCACAGGACAAGTGAGTCTTTCCATAATATTAACAGCCTCGATGGGCTCCCAGGCCCCAAGTGTGCTTTCCTTTATTTTTTTATTTTTTATTTTTTATTATTTTATTTTATTTTATTTTATTTTTTTTAAGGAGGTTAAAATTTGTCTTCCTCTCAATAGTCTCTCAAGTGGGAACCTGGCAGGCTTAAAATAGGAATGCTTCGTTTAATTGTCCTTTGCAGAAATATCAGTCGGGTGCTGCACGTGTCTAGTGTGGGACATACGGAGATGTCCCAAAAGATGGAGTCCGCCTGGGGAGACAAAAATGCTTGTAAGGTCAAAGGATCACAGCAACACAGGAACTGCCAAGCGGGAGCTGACCCGGGGTGCGCCGAGGGCCAAGAGCTCCAGACGGGTGTCGGGGGTGTCTGGGAATACAGGGGGCAGGGCGTCTAGGGAGATTTCTCGTAGGAAGGGGGATCTGAGAGTTTGAGAGACAGGAAGCATGAGTCAGTGGGTGAGCCAGCCGGGCAACGGGACTTGGAGAGAGAACTTGCCAAGATGGCCAGGGAGGGGCTTAGTGGGGATGAAGGAAGTTGGAGGCTGCTGGGGGGTGAGAAGCATTTCCCCTCCCGGACACTGTCAGTCACTCGCTCTGTCTCTCGCAGCCTCCTGACCGGGCAGCTTGTTGAATTCTTCATCAGCTTGGGGGCCGCGCAGGCCAACCTTCTGGGGCCTGGGGCTGCTGTCATGGGGGCCCTTCTGAGGCTTCTCCTCTTGCTCTTGCTGCTCTGGACAGGTGAGAGGAAGAGAGAGGGAGAGAGAGAGAGAGAGAGGGAGACTGCAGTCCTGGGATGGGGAGTCTCCTTCCCTCTGCCCTCCTGGCCCGCTGGGGTTTGGGCTGGCAAGGCGCGGGGCTGGATGCTTTGGCTCTTCTGGAGTAAAGAGGAAGAGGGTGTGGCTCCGGTGCGGGACCAAGAGGTGAGGAAGCCTGCAGCATAGAAGGGGGACCAGCCCTCCGCAGCGAACGGCGAAGGTGAAATTTGGAGGAGGAGGGCCCAGACAGAAGCCAAGCCCTGGGAGGTGCCCCGGTCAGGTGCAGCGGGGAGCTAGAGCTGGAGAGGGTCGGGGCTGAGCACGAGGCCACGGAAGCCGCGCGGCGGAGACAGGTGCGCGCCCATCACTGCCCCGGCCCCAGGTGCAGCAGCCCAGAGACAGCAGCTGGGCTGTTCCTGTCTTTTCTTCCTTTTCCTGCAGCCGCAGGGTATTCTGGAGACGATGGGGATACAGAGGAAGTAGTTGCGGTCCTTCAGGAGTCCATCAGCCTCCCCCTGGAAATACCAGCCGGTGAAGAGGTTGAGAATATCATCTGGTCCTCTCATGTAAGGCTTGCCAGCGTGGCCCCGGGGAAAGAGGGACAGCCGGCCACTGTCGTGGTGACCAACCCTCGATACGAGGGCCGAGTGAGCTTCCTGGACCCCAGCTACTCCCTGCACATCAGCAATCTCAGCGGGGAGGACTCAGGGCCCTACCAGGCTCAGGTCAACCTGAGGACATCGCAGATGTCCACCATGCAACGTTACAATCTACGTGTCTACCGTGAGTGTCGGCTCGGAACTCCAGCGCCGCTTGTCTGGGGCTCTCCCGAGCTTTGCACGCAAAGGAGCAGTGGTCTCGGGACTCGGAGTTACGGTTCGAGGGGCGGGGACTGGAAGGCAGAGTGTCTCCGGTGCGCCCAAGCCCGGTGCGTGAGCCGCGGCCGCAGGCGGAGTGACCTTGAGCGGTGAGGCCCTGGGCAGGCCGGTGGTGCCCCTGGGCCTTCCCGACGCGGTGACAGGGGCCCGGAGCTTCGTGTGCGGACCTCCGGGGGCCCTTCTCGCCCACTGAGATTCCGCGTCCTGAAGATGGATGCCACCTCTGCTCCTGAGTCTTTTACCCTCCTGCGCCCTGTGAGGGCTGCTCATCAGTATCTCCTCTCTACCCGAACCAGATTTCTCGGTGCCGGCGACATTGACTGATATTCTACCTTGAATCTTGCGGAGGCACTGATTAAACTATAAATGCCCCCAGGAGGTGTGACGATATTTTCTGGGATCAAGGAGGCAAAATGGGGTTTGGAGGAAGGTGGGGTGCACAGGTGAGGGAGAGAAGGTGAGGACATGCTGGGGGGCATGTAGAAAACGCCAAAGGCTGCTCTCTCTACCTTAGCAGCTGCCCGGGGGACCCTGGAACCAGATTATATGGTGGCTGGGTTAGTTTCTGGACAGGCACGCCTGTCCCCCCAGGATTGAGGACCTTAAGAGAACAGCCCCAACCCCTGATTACTTAGAGGGTCTTCGTGTCCCTCCTTCCTCTAGGACGACTGTCGGAGCCTCGTGTCACCGTGAACTTTGAGATCGCTCAGGAAGATGGCTGTAATATATCTCTGACCTGCTCTGTGGAGAAGGCAGGCCTGGACGTGACCTACAGCTGGCTATCCTGGGAGGATGGCATGGACACAGTGCACGAGAGCTCTGCCCTCAGCACATCCTGGCGGCCCGGGGACAATGCCCGCTCCTACACCTGCAAGGCCAGCAACCCCGTCAGCAGCGTCACTTCCCGCCCCGTCCCTGCTGGGCCCTTCTGTGCAGGTACCAGGCCCCTGGGGACAGCCCCGAGCTACTGCAGGGCTCGTGGCCCTCCATCCTTCGCAGGAGAGTACCTGGAACCCAGAACCGCACTCGTCCCCATGGGGCCCTGTCCCCTGGGCTGGGGAGGGGCCTGGCGCTCCCAACTTCCAAAGGTTCTCGAGTCTCTCGCTCAGCTTGAGATCGGGCCCTGCCTCTCAGCTCCCAAGCTTCTGTGATTAGAACACGTATTTCTAGACACTTGCAAAGGAATAGCAATCGACCGTGAACTTGAGACCCCTCTCTGGGATCTGGGCTGGGCGTCTGCCTCGGAATCTGAACCTCCCCTCCTCCCCCGGCCTGGCGAGCCCCTCTCTCCTTGCCTCCCTCTGCCCCAGATCCCGGCTATCCTTCGGAGAAGTCGACTGACTTCTGCCTCTTGGCCAAGGGGCTGCTGTTCCTCTCCCTCTTCGTACTTCTGGCCACGGGGCTCTGGCTCGCCCGAGCCCAGAAACGGTGCCGAGCGCCGAAGGTGAGGAAGCTCGAGAGAAACAGACGCAGATTGAGAAAGAAGGAGAAGCCGCGCCGCAGCCTGGCCTGAGCGCCCCTGGGGACCCCCGTCCTGAGCACTGTTTCTCCCCAGCGCCTGGGGAGTCCTCCCCGCCCACCCCTGGGGGGCTTCTCCTCCCAGGGGCCGAGGGCTGGGTGTTGAAAGGGCTGTACTCCCCGGGTTGGGGGGGGATGACTCTCTGGCAATAAAGTCAAATTAGGCGACCACCGCTCTGGAGGAGTTGCCTTTGGTCCTTTGAGTCCCAAAACCTGCTTCCCCGACTTTCCTTCCGATCTAGGTGTCGCCCCCACCCCTCCAAGCCCCTGTGCTTTTCCACGCCTGCCTCTGCCAAGGAGAGTGAGTCCAAAGCCCCCTTCTCAACAGTATTTATTCTTCGGCGCCTATCCTGTTCCCACCGACACACGTGACGGGTTCGCTTTCAATAACAAAGCGAGCGCTTCCTGTGACCCTGACTGAGTCTGGGAGTCCTAAGTGGGAGAGGTCGGAGCACAGCCTGTGCCCTGTCCCGACCCCCGGGCTCAGGGCAGAGGCTGTGTGGCCCCGGGAGATGTCACACGTCCCAGGGCTGAGCCGAGCCTGATGACCCTCCGTCACCTTCGCGTCCGCCTGACGCTCTCTAGCCGCGGGCCTCTGCGGCCGCCCCCAGATGGATGACAACGCGCCTGACCAGCAGCTGAAGTCTGGACCCCTGACCGCTGTCCGAGGTTGGTGTCGCCGTCCCGTCCTCTTCTCCAGATTGCCATGTCTCAGACCTTCTCTCTGGACCCTTGTCCTGGGTGCACGCCCACCCCCTCCACGCGTACCCATCCCCGGCCAAGGCCCTTACGCCGAGGCCCTTCCCCCCTAGCTGCCTGAATCCCTCCCCTAGGCCTGCTGAGCCCCTGTCTCGCTCATCCTCCCCACATCTGGTCTCGTGGGTGTTTGCACGCAGGGCAGGTGGGCAAGTGTGAGGGGAGGGCGCTGGAGGCCCCCTGGGGAACAGGACACCCAGGGAGTGAGTGAACTGGGGGGGGGGGGCAGATACGGCAGTGAGAGCCCCGGGGGGTCCGCTCTGCCTCTCCCCTGGGACGCTTTGTCCAGCAGACACCCATTCGGGCTTGGTCCCTTTCCTGTGGTTGTGGAGGCACTGGAAGGCTGACTGGTACCCCTTGGGGGGTCTCCGAAGTGGAGTCTGAGGGGCCAGGGGCGGGCCGCGTGGCAGTAGCCATGTCTGACGTTCCTCCTGCCGTCCTCCCTCAGTGAGAAGTATGCTGATCTCCAGAGTGACTTCCAGGGGCAGTGGGACGCGCGGGGAATCGTGGGGACCAAGGACACTGCTTGGGAAGACGGGACAGGTGGGCACTAGGACACCCAGGGGGAGGGTCCTTCCCTGGGCTCCAGACTGGAGAGGAAGCAGGGCCAGGAGACAAGCGGTGGGGGGGCGGGGGCGGTTCTTACGTTTCCAGGCAGCAGATGGAGCCCCTTGGGGCCCGGGAAGGCGTTGGTGAAGTTGGGAAACCAGACCCCAAAGAGCTCCTCCTGTGGCCAACAGACCAACTCTACTCCCTGAGAGCCGGAGCCCTTGTCCCCCCGGAAGGCAGTCCCGGCCCCAGGCTGCCCCTCTGCCCCTCTGCCCCCCCCCAAGAAGTCCCACCTTCAGAGAGGCCTGAGGTTCAGGCCCAAGGCTGCAGCCCCCGTTCCTCTAGCTCCTGTACTCCGTTTCTGGAGACTGGGAAGGCACGCGGGGCCGCTGGCTTTTCCTGCATCTCAGAGTCAGGCCCTTGGAAAGCGAGTAAAGAGACGGAAGGTCCCCGTGCAGCTGGCCCAGGGCTCTCCCCGGAGCTGGCCAAGTCTTTCTCCCACCATCTCCGAACAGAGAAGGGCTGAGGCCCCAAACCATCAGGGGAACCCCGGAAGAGGAAGGCAGAGCCCCTCAGACGGTGGGATTGAAGCTCAGGGAGATCCAGGCCTCTCCCTCTGCAGGAAACCAGGAAAATGATCACCTGGTAGCACTTTGCCCTTTGCAGAGTTTGCCTGTCCTTTGACATAGGTGGAGGCGAAGGGCGGTGGCAGTGGAGTGGAGGGGGGTGGGGGGAGGGCACTATTTAGGGATCCACTAAGAGTCAGGCACTGGGCTAGCACTGGGGAGGCAGGAGAGACATGGCCTGCCCTCAAGGAAGTCTTCCTGCAGTCCGTGAAGACCGCGATTACGACGAGGTGTGACAAGGGCCATGGGTGAAGGTGAGGGCACGGTGGGAGGAGCGGGACCGTGTCCCAGAGAGAAGAGGTGAACACAGTTCTGACCCCAGATCAGCCGGGAGTCCAGGGAAGGGACGTTCTCGCCCGACAGAAGACGAATGGGAAGACACTGGTTAGTGGTTTCTGGGGACTTCGAGGCCACGCCCAGCGGGGGACAAAGGGAGAGGTAAGAAGCTGGTCTGGAGAGGAGGCCGGGCCCCTGTGACGGACTTGGGGCTGTGGGGGCATTCAAGCAGGAACACCCTCCTGGACCTGCAGCTTCACGGGGACAGAAGACAGGGACGCCCACGGCGAGGGGACAGTCGGTGAGAGAGCACACCGGGAGATGGCGCCAGTGCTCCCAGGGGTCAGCAGCGTCCTTGGAACTGGCCACATTGTCTGATCTTGTCAGAAAGTTGAAAACACGTGCGCCGGCTGATACTTGGGGAACATAAAATCCGAGTGGGTCGAACACCCTTTCCCAGAGGGTAACAATCACGGGTGGAGGACGACCCAGAAGAAAATCTTCATTTTGAGACTCAGGGACTATTTTTTATCAACTTTCGCTTCTGGCACTGTGAGGGAACCAGTTTCGGGGCTAGGTTCCTGTTCTTGCCAAAAAGCCCACAAGATACTTCAGAGCAAAAGGACAATAATAATACAATTCACAAAATAAGAAGGGTTCAGGGGGAAAAATGACCAGACCGTAAACTTTTAAAAATGGAAAGTTATTTTAAATCCCAAGGTCACAAAAAGTTATTTTACAACCAAATGAAATTAGCTCTTCCTCAAGAAAACACTGGAAACAGGGGCGCCTGGGTGGCTCAGTCGGTTAAGCGTCTGCCTTCAGCTCAGGTCGTGATCCCAGGGTCCTGGAATCGAGTCCCGCATCGGGCTCCCTGCTGAGCGGGGAGTCTGCTTTTCCCTCTCCCTCTACTTGTGCTCTCTCTCTCTGTCAAATAAATAAACAAAATTAAGAAAAATAAAAAGAGAACACTGGAAACAGCAGATATGAACCTTTGGATCAGAGAGGGAGGGAGATCTCTGCTGGCTAGTGAGGGGCCACGGGGTAAAGAAGGCTCGGCAGAGACATCTGTTGGAGGCCCTCTCTGGCTTTCACACGGTGTCCGATAACTTGGGCTCCGAACGGCCTCATCACCGCTAGGTAAGTCTGTTACCTTGCAAAGTAATGTGGAAAGCTGCCACTTTGGGAGACTTCGCTGGAAGGATGGTGGGAGACCACATCACCGCTCCTGCCTCCGCTTCTCCCCGTCCTCCCGCCACATTTTCATCTCAGCCCCCAGATGTTTACACCTGGAAGAACCTTCCAGCAGTCTGTCTCTAAGGATGGAACGGATTACTGGGGGGATGGCGAGCTTCCTGGCCCAGGATGTGGGCCAGTGGGGCTGGGGACCACTTGGAAGGAGAATGTGGCTGGGATCCTGGCGGGAGTGGTTCAGTGTATCCTAGGGTCTCCCCTGGCAGAGGTGGAGGCCACCATTTCGAGAATCGGATGCCCGGAAGGCTCCACCGGAGTCACAGGAGTTCGGACTGGGGGGGAAGCAGTGAACGGGAAGGACCTGGACAGCTATGGGTGCTCAAGCCTGCTGGGGAAGGCGTGATGACCCTAGATCCCTAAGGGGGCCCCCAGCTCACCAAGGAGAAAGCTCTGAGGGGCAGAAGTGCCAGACATCTTTTGGCCTGAGGTCTCTAAGGAGGCGGGTTTCATGAAATCCAGGTCGGGTGTGCGCTCAGCTCTGCGCTGGCCGAGGCGGGAAGTCTGCGGCAAGTCCCCTTTCTCATTAGTCAAAGCCATGCCTACTTCCCAGCGTCTCTGCCCAGGGGACCTAAGAGCTACAGAGCCTGTGGTCCGGGGTCTGGCCCCCCCGCAGAGCTCAGGAGGCGATCTTTCCATGCCCCGTGTCGGGATGCCTCCTGTCCTGACCCCTGGGCCTGTTTCGCGGGGTCGCTGGCGCTGCGAGCTGTGGCGGGGGCGACTTGGCAGCCTCGGCCCGGGCGCACGGTCCCCTCGGCATCCTGTGGGAGGCGCCGGGGCACGACCTGGGAGCTCGCCAGCGCAGACAGGTATTTCCAGTCCGGCCGGAGCAGAAGCGGGTGGGTGGCGGTGGGGGTGGGGCGGAGCAGGCGAGCCCGGCCCCCCCCCTTTCCACGAGTCGCGCGGATCCCCTGGGAGTCCTGTTCCCGGCCGAGCGCGGCCGGCGGGGCTCGCGGGCGGCCGGCCCGGGAAGGGGGCGGGCCGGCTCCGCTCACCTGGGGCCCGGGTCCTGCGCGGCCGCTGCCCCGGCCGGCGCCCAGCGCGGAGCTCCGCCAGGGGGCGGCCCGAGCCCGCGGCCACGCGTCCCGCCCCGCCGAAACTACAACTCCCAGGCCGCTCGGGGGTCGCGGCCGCCCCGCCCCGCCGGTCGGCCCCCTCGGCTGCGGGCGGGGCGCGGCGGTCTCCAGGGCGACGCGGGCGCTGGGGCGCCGGGCGGGAGGCGGGCCCGCCCCCTATTGTGTGGCTGCCGGAGCCCGGCCGCGCGGCGCCGGGCAGGTGAGGGCGGGGGCGCTCCGGGGGCAGGGACGGCCGCCGGCGGGGCTCGGGGGTCCCGGGGGCGCGGAGCGAGCGGGGGGGCTGGGGCGCCGCGGGATTCTTTGGGGAGCAGAACTAGAGTTCTGGGGAGTGAAGGGGGATTTTTGGTGGGTTTGGTGGGAGGGGTTCCCCGAGACCCGGAGGCGTCTGGAGGTAATGCGCGCGCGCGTGTGTGAGTGTGAGTGTGCGCGCGCGCGCGTCTGTGCAGGGGGGTGGGTCCGGGGGTTCCGAAAGGGAGAGTTCTGGGGTCCGGAGCAGGCGAAGGAGCGGGGAATTGAGGGTGGGGTATCACAAGAGTATTGTGGGCTGAGGCCGGAGAATTTTGGGAGGGGGATTCCAGGGGAGAGGGTGGGAGAAGTGGGCGGGTGGGGATCCTGGAGGAGACAGGAAGGGAGTTCCTTGAAGCGCGAGGACCTGGTGCATTTGGAGATCGGGGGTGGAAAATGGGGATCTGGGGGGAGGACGGTGAGAAGTAGGGATAGCTGGAATCAGAGCACTTGGTGGGGAGATCCGACAGGTGAGGACATGGTGGGGGGGGTGGGCAGAGGAATAGGAAGATGTAGGAAAAGGCAGAGGAATTCGGGGGAAACCCGGGAGGGAACTGGGGTTCCTGTCCACTTGGAAAATGATCAGTCAGGGAAGAATGGGAGAGCTGGCTGGGGGCAGGGGGAAGCAAGGGGAATGTTCGCTCGTGAGTTGTTGGGACTTACATACCCGGGGTGGCTAAGTAGAAGCCGGGGTCAGGCTGCGGGATGTGGAAGACGTTTTACAACCAGTCCAGAAGTGGGAGGCCAAGAGTGGGGTGGAGGCCACAGTGCAGAGTCTGCTTGGCTTTCCCAGGCCCAAAGCCGCTGCGCCCCTGCCCCCAGCCCACTGTGATGCTAGATGCTAGATGCTAGATGCTAGATGCTCTGGGGCTGGGACCACCGTGCCCCAGGGCTCACTCTGTACACCCTAGGGACTCGCAGGCTTTCTGGCTTCTCCTGGGTCTGGCCTCTAGGGTAGGGGAAGGGAAATCCTGGCAAACCCGAGGACAGTGAATGGGGAGCCCTGGGGTGAGGCACGTGGGTCAGGGCGGAAGGCTGCCTGGCAGCATCATGGAGGGAAAGTGCCAGCCGCCTGCCTGGGGACCTGCCCAGACCTGGAGGATGCCGGGGGGGGGGGGGGGGCGTCTTCCAGCAGGTGGGGGAGGCCGCCCCTCCTCTCCCAGTGCCCGACTCAGTCGCTGCCCAAGCCGTGTTGGGAGGCTGAGTGGAGAAAGAGACGCAGGGTCTCCGGCTTCCAGGGTTCACAGAGGCTGGGGAAATGGGCAAGGAACCGTGTGTGGGGGTTCCCTGGGGGCCGCTTTGTGGGGGTTCTGATGCAGGTTTTGCCCTTTGCTGGCTCCGTGCCCCCGAGCAAGCCCGTCTGGGATCCTGGAGGTCCTTACTCATCCCTGTGGGCTGGAGGCCCTTGCAAGCTTGTTATTAGCATCAGGGCTAAGGAAGGAGAACAGAGAAGGGGCTGAGCCGTGGGACCTCTTCATCTCCCGTCTTCCTGACACATCTTTTTCCAAGTGGATGGGAACCCCAGTTCCCTCCCAGCTCAGCCTTCTGAGCACTTATGTAAACCTGGGTTTCCCCGAAGTTCTTCTGCCTTTCTTAAGATCTTCCTCCGCCTCTGCCCCACCCTCCCCATGTCCTCGCCTGTCAGGTCTCCCCACCCAGGGCTCCCTGGCTCTTCCAGGGCTCCCACCCCGGCCCCTGGCAGGGGAGGGGGTGGCTTATTCCCCAGGGCGTCAGGATCTCTGGTCTCTGCGCCCCTCCCTTACTTATCTGCTCTTCTCTGTTTTCCTTTGCTCTCGTGCCGGCCTTTCTCTAATTGTGGGGTTTCTTCTGGTCCCGAGTATTAGCCAACTGTGTGTTGCCTTGCATTTTGCATTTAGGTCTGGTGGTGCTCCGGGGAGCGGCTTCATCGGGTGTTATGTGAGCCAAGCCCGAATTATCCAGAAGAGTCAGCGCCGAAAACTGTACCCCCCGCCCCCCACTCAGAAGTCTCTGTGGGGCTTGCTGGGCTGTGGACACCCCCGGGCCCCTCCGCCTGGGTCCCCGTGGAGAGGAGGGGCCGGGCACGCAGGCCGTGGGCTATGGTTTGGTGCCTGGGCGTGACCATCCTCAGCCTGATCATCAGCCAGGGGGCTGACGGTGAGCCGGACCCCCGGGGCTTTGGAGTGGGGGGCAGTCCCCAGGGAGGGTGGCGGGGGAATAGGGCGGGCCCTGGGGCCGTCGAGGATTCTCTCGGTCACTTCGCAAAGCCCTGGGGAGCCCTCAGAGCTACTGAGGAGTGTCCCCTCCCAGCCCTGACCGGGGTCCCTGCTGTCGGCCCCACCGCGTAGGTCGAGGGAAGCCGGAGGTGGTGTCGGTGGTGGGCCGGGCTGGCGAGAGCGCGGTGCTGGGCTGTGACCTGCTGCCCCCCGCTGGCCGGCCCCCCCTGCATGTCATCGAGTGGCTGCGCTTTGGATTCCTGCTTCCCATCTTCATCCAGTTCGGCCTCTACTCTCCCCGCGTCGACCCTGATTACGTGGGTAAGACTGGTCCTTGGCTGGGAAGTTGGGAGGTGGCACCAACACACCAAGGACGGGGGGCTGCGGGGGCTGGGGGCTGGAGGGCAGGACTTCTCCACTGCTCTGCCGCCCCCTCCCCCACTGTCTCAAATGCTGCTTGGGAGGTTCGAGGCCTCTGACGAGTGGGCGGATGGGCTGCAGGGTGCGTGGGTCTGTGACCCGTCTGCTTCTCCAGTGGGGGCTCAGTCTGGTCTGAGTACAGAAGGGCGTGTGCTGGGGGGTGGGGGGCTGGCCAGGGCGGGGTCCCTCAAGGTCAGGGAGTGGATGCAGCCGGGCCGGGTTCCTGCTTCTGGTGGCTCCTGTCTCGTATTAAACTGGTGTATAGGCCTCCCCAGGGGCCGCCTTCCCCGCCTTCTGCGCCTCCTGCCCCCCACTGGCTCCCTCAGAGGGCTTGGCTTCCTCCTAATCCCCGATGGATCCTTAACGTGAGCGGTTTACTGAAGGCCTCAGAGAGCAGCGTGTGGGAGGGCCCAAGGGGGGGCTGGGGCTCCTGGGCAAGACGGCCTTCCTGCCTTCCTCTGCCAGGGGGGACCCGGAAAGGGCCACCTGGGCAGACAGTTGGTGAGGGAAGAGACCCCCACCTTTTCCCTCTTGAGTTTGAATCCTGAGAGCAGCCCTGGGATTGGCTGAGCTCTTCCTGAGGGCTGAGCTCAGGCAGGTGCTGCCGAGGGGAGAGTTTATTTTCAAACTGGGGGCAGTTGTTGGCAAACAGCCTCGTGGGAGCGTATGTGTCTCCACAGGCCCTGTGAGGGCTGAGGAAAGCAGGCCCCAACGAGGACAGTGCGGGGGACGCCCACCAGCCCTCCCTCCCTGCCCCTGCAGGGCCTGGCGGGCGGGAGGGGTTTGGGCCCTGGGGCTGAGGCTGGGTCGCTAGAGAATGTTTCCTGAGTGAGGACGGGGCAGGTGCAGCTAGGGCTGCGGAGGGAGAGGGCGTTTCCTGGGGGCTGTGCAACTGTCCTCGCCGCCCTCTACCCTGGCTTGGGATCCCTTGGGCCGACCAGCCACGGGGTGGCTGGCAACTTTGTGACCGATGGGTTTCCTTTCTCTCTGTTGCTCCTTGGAGCTGCAAGGACCGTGAGCAGTCACCGCGAGGGCTCTTCCTGCCCTGCCCTCTGTGTCCACCCCTGCCCCTAGTCCGGAGCTCCCGGTCCGGGGAGTCAGGGCCCAGGGTGAGGGGGGAGGCCCAGCGCCCATTAACTCTCTTACTGCCTCCCAGTGTGGAAGGGGCCTCTCGGCCTTTGTGTAGGGGACTCGGGACTATGGTTGCTAGGCGACAGGAGGTGGAGGTTGCTAAGGACAATGCTGTCCTGTCAGAAGCCCTCTGGACAAATGAAGGGGAGACGGCCCGGGACTGCGTGGGAGGGATGACGCCTGGGACCAAAGCGGCCGTCTTGGGGGACTCCAGAGCCCCTCTGGCGGAGGAGCCGGGCTTCGCAGACTAGCACAGAGCAGGGGAGAGCGGTACGGACCAGGCCGGGGCGGCGTCCGGGGTGAAGGCAGCAACTGTCCTTCCTGCGGCCAGCACAGAGCCCGCACGGGGTGCCCTCGTGGCCCCGGCGCCCAGAGGGATGGCAGCCTCGGATTACTCAGGCCGCGCCAGCTCCCCGGGGGTGGGCGTCTCAGACCTGCTCTTCTAATCCACGCGCCGGCTCTGGTCTCTGACTTTTGTGCTCGCTTGCCTGGGAGTTTGAAGGGAGCCCGTGCCGCAGGGAGGCACGGGTTTCTCTGTCCTGAGCTGTGCGGTTCAAAGCAGCTCCCTCCTTCTGTTCAGAACCCCCGCTCTCTCCAGTCACCTCCCCTCGCTCCCCTCCTGCCGGTCCCCGGAAGCGCTCCGTGTCCCTCTCGCTGAGCAGTCCTTGGAATATCTGGACACGGCAAGCACCGTTTCTTGAACTGTGTGCATGTGAACTTGTACGTGAGTGTGGGTTCTCTGCCTTCCGAGAGCTAGAGAGCAGAGTCTGTGTCTCCTGCTCCCTTTACACACCCCTCTGGCCCTTCGGGTCCTTTCCTCTAACTGAAATCTTGGGAGGATTAAATATGGTGCTGGTGGTCCAGGTTCAGGGCTCAGTCTCCCTTCTCTCTTCTTCCTCCCTTGTAGAACTCGAGGGTCACCATCGTGAAAAGTTGCTATCCTACGGCACTTCGGAGAGGTCGCATGCTGGGGTCTGCAGGGCTCCATGGCCAGGCCGATCAGGGTGACGGAGGAATCCCGGGGCAGGGTGGAGGGGTGTGATTATGTTAAATATTTACCTGCAAAGTCCAGGCTTATCTCCTGGGTGGGGATTTCAACACCTAGCCCGAGAAGCAGGTCCCTGCCCATCCTGGGGAGTCCACACCCCTGGACCTTATCCTTAGAAGAAAAAAGTCCTTGCCCAAGGTTGCCAGGCCAGCCTGAAGGCGATCGTTCTCCTCCTCCTCTGCTAGCACCAGGGGCACCGCAGGCTTCGATTATATTTTGGAAAGATTTGGAGGTAGAAGGGAAGCAGAAGCGCAGCGTCAGAATTTCTAGTATCAGGAAGGGCCGACTAGGGGCGACGTCTGGTCGGTGGGCGCGGGCACGTGCGAAGGGACTTGTCTTAGTGCGGCAGTGGTTTTGTGTAACCCCAAAGATTTAGAGAATCTCATCCGTCCGCATCAAAGGTCAAGGTGTGGCGGGCTGCTGCACGTAGCGGAAGTACTGGAAGGTGGGCTCGAGGCAGGGAGACGAGCCGGTGGGCCGTGGAGGGGCGCGGGGGAGAGGCGCCACGGGACCACACCAAGGCGAGGTTGCTGGAGGAGAAGCAGATACGGAGGAGACGGAATTCCAAAGATTTACTGAACACGCAGGTGTGGGAGGTAACGGACCGGAGTCTAGGCGGTCCCAGGTTTCCGGTAGGGCGGCTTGGTGCGTGGTGGGGCTGGCCACTGCTCGGGGTGAAGGAGGGGATGAGTTACCAGGCAAGGGGAGGAGTCAAGCTCAAGTCCAGCTTCTGGTCTTGTGCTCATTCGTGTGTTCAACAGCATGTGAGCCCCTGCTGGGGCCCCGTGTTCCCCACGCCCCACCCCAGCCAGGTCTGCCTCCCTGCTCTTACAAATAAAACTGAAGTCGGCTCGCTTGTCCAAGGGAGTCTCTCTGGCTCCCAAGCGCGGGCCTCTGTCACTAGGCTGCCCCACCAGGGACACCCGACGCTGTGTGGGGAGGGTGCTCAGGGATCTGTGGGGGCGGCGTCCGTCTGAGTCTGCTGCTGTCCCGGATGCCGACTGAAGGCGGACCTGGGTGTCTGCCCGTGCTGTGGCTCTTGTGGCTTTTGTGGAGCTCCACGTGGCCAGTCAGCTGGGGGGCCCAGGGCCCTGGGGCGCGGGGGGATGGGCTGAGGAGGTTGCTGACCTTGCTGCCTGGCTGGGCTGGACTCTGGCCACCCTAAGGCGCTTAGGCCGTTGATAATAGCCCTGCGGGATTAGGGGCTTTGGGAGGCGAGGCCTGGGTCCCTGCTCGGGCCCCAAACACTGCTGAGGTTTCCAGAGACCATCCTCTGGCAGGGGGAGTACTCAAGGAGCCAGACCTTGCCCCTATAAAGAGGCCTGGGGTGGGACGGGTCCTGTAAGAGTCACAGGGAGACCAAGTGTGGCTCGTAACACCCCCCCCCCCCCCACGGCCCTTGAAGCCCCCTGTGGTTCAGTAGTGTCTCGTCCACCTGCTGCCGATCTGGGTTTCTCTTCGTCTAAACTGGGTCCCAGCTGCTGATCTGGGGCTGAATGTTGGGATCTGGCTCAGTGAGCCCAGCCCCACCTGTGTCTCTCCGGGCCAGGCCCCACTTTATCAGGGTAACTGGAGGAGACTGGTCTGGGCCTGGTCTTGAGCTCCGAGAACAACCGGTGTGACCAGGGCTTTGGGGCTCCTTTCCCAGGGCGAGTCCGGCTGCAGAAGGGGGCGTCTCTCCAGATCGAGGGGCTCCGGGCGGAAGACCAGGGCTGGTACGAGTGCCGAGTGCTCTTCCTGGACCAGCACAGCCCCGAGGACGACTCTGCTAACGGCTCCTGGGTGCACCTTACAGTCAGTTGTACGAAGCTGGGAGCAGGTGGTGGAGAAGGGGGGACAGCACGATGGGGGCCTGTGGCTGGGGGGCAGGGGTTCCGTGCCCCACGCTTGTTGACACCCCTTGTTTGCAGGCCCACTGTCTGCATCTTGCCGCTCCCACCCCCACGCCGGCCCTTCCGGTTCCCCAGTCTGAGTCCCAGCTGCCTGCTAGGCCCCGTTGGAACTTCCTCGGCGCTTCATCCCTGTTCCCGCCTCTCTGGCCGGGAGAGGGGAATGGGACCGGGGGCTGCTGGGCCCTGAGTGAGACATAGCTCACGACAGACACGGCGTGTTGTTTTTTCAAAACACCTTATAACCCAGCACCTTGTGAATTCTCTCAGCCCCAAGAAGGAAGGGAGGTCCTAACCGTTCCCATTTCATTGCGGAGACTGGATGATGCCACCGATTAGGGCCAAAGCAGGGTCTCCCAGAGCAGCCCCCAGCCCACGTGCAGCCCCGTCGCCAGCTCTCCAGGCCAGCGCAGGGATGGGCCGGCGCGGTCCTCCCTCGCCCCGAGGGCGGCAGGCAGAGTGGCCCTGGCCTGGTGGGCTGAGGGCTGCGGCCCTACCTGCCTCCTTGGCCCTCGGACACTGCTCTTTGGACTGATACCTGGCACTCCCTGATGCCTCTCTCTCTGCAGCGCCCCCTCAGTTCCTGGAGACGCCTCCCCAGGTGCTGGAAGTTCGGGAACTTGAGCCTGTGACCCTGCGTTGTGTGGCTCGGGGCAGCCCGCAGCCTCATGTGACTTGGAAGCTCCGAGGACAGGACCTGGGCCAGGGTCAGGGTCAGGTGCAAGTGAGTCCTGGGGCTGGGCGGTGGGGGGGGGGGCAGGTGGAGGCCTGGGAGGGGGGCTGGAGGACAGGGGCAAAGGCCACGCCCCCGGAGGCGGGGCTTTGCATTGGCTTCCTGAGCCCGGCGTGCTGCCTCCCTCTGCCGGCCAGCCTCGGGAGTGCAGGGTCTGAGGCCGGCCGGGGCGGGGGGCGGGGGGCGGAGCGGGCAGGGGAGGCACAGAGGACCTTCCTCATCCCCTCCTACCCTAGGTGCAGAATGGGACGCTGTGGATCCGACGGGTGGAGCGAGGCAGCTCTGGAGTCTACACCTGCCAAGCCTCCAGCACGGAGGGCAGCGCCTCCCACGCCACCCAGCTGCTGGTGCTAGGTGCTCTCTGGGGGGAGGGCCATGACCTGTGGCTGGGGGTGCACACAGCAGGAGCGGGGAGGGGTGTGTGGAGAGAGAGGAGCTCCCAGTGCAGGCTGGTGCTCCAAAACCAGCATCTTAATTTTTAAAGGATCAGTGACTGGACAAATAGACATTTATTGCCCAACGGTGTGGTGTGTGATCCCTCCCCCCGACCCCCAGTTTCCTCCTGTCTATATAAGGAGGTTCATATCTGCATTTTAGGACTATTACAGGAATTTAACCAAGCACAGATATCAGTATTTAGTAACTCCTGTCCAAGCTCTTCTGAGGAAACTTCAGCCGCAGGGCCTGGACACTCCTGCAAGACCCCCTCCTCCTCAGGGAAGTCAGGGGACCCAGCGCCCTTCGCTGTCCTTGGTCCTGAGGGCGGGTGTGTGCTGAACTGCTAGGGGCCAAGTCCACTGGCGGCGGGAAGGCCCCGATGAGTCTTGCCTACCTTGTTAACCTTGGGCAGCTCTCCTCACTTCTCTGCCTCTGAGCCTTCATCTCCTCATCTGTGAAGGGGAACAGTAATTCGTCCCACAGAAGGCACTTGTGAGGATTAAAAGAGATCGTTTGGGGACGTGCTTAGCGGAGCGCCTGGCGTGGCGGCGGTGTGCTCTGCGCCAGCTTGGATCGTTACCTCTTAGGACTGAGCACTGGCCCAGCAGAACCCAGGGAGGGGTGAGGGCGGTGGAGCAGCTGACGGGAGAGACCGTGTGGCCTGGCCCGACTCTGCGGGAAGGGTGTTCCAGATGGGGTTCGGCGAGCAAGGGCAGGGCAGCGGGAGCGGGGCTGGCACGGGGCAGAGCCGGCCGCCCACGCTGACCGGAGCCTGTCCCGGTTGGCCAGGCCGGGAGCGGTTGGATCCTGAGGGCCCACGAGGCTAGAAGTTTGAACTTAACGTGGTAGGAGCCAGGAGCAGCTGTGAGTTCTGGAGCAGAAGTGTCCCGTGGCCAAAGGGGCGCGTTTCTGCATGAACGGCCGCTGGAGGGGCAGAGACAGGGGAACCGGGATCAGGGGATGCTGCAGTATCTTGGGGTAAGGTACTGGGTATCTGCAGTAGGTAGGACACACACAGGTGACTTCAGACGTGATTGATGAGGGATGTAAAGGGTAAACGAGCAAAGAATAAAACCAGCCCCCCGCCCCCCCCCCCACACGCACATGCACACACACAGCTTCTAGGCAGGGGAAATCTGGGTGAATGGTGGGGTTCCTGGAGGGAAGGGGAGCTGGTCTGGGGGAGAGAAGGAGCTTTTTTTCGACGTACAAGGTTAGGGCCTATTTCGGCTCCCCGAGACCTGGTAGCAGCCCCTTCTGTGTTCCAGAGGGCAGATCCGGGAAGAACTGCCGAAGCGACGACCTCCAGGTTCGGGGAGGACTGTGGGCTGAGGCCCCTCTCTCCCCTTGTGCTCCCCAACAGGTCCCCCAGTCATCGTGGCGCCCCCCAAGAACAGCACGGTCAATGCCTCCCAGGATGTTTCCCTGGCCTGCCGGGCTGAGGCGTACCCCACTAACCTCACCTACAGCTGGTTCCAGGACGGCACCAACGTGTTCCACATCAGGTGGGGCTCGGGGGAGGGTGGGGGGCTCGTAGGCAGCCTTCCAGGAGCAAGCCCGGAGCCTGGCCCACATGTGCCATCTTGCAGACGCCTGCAGCCCCGCGTGCGGATCCTGGTGGACGGGAGCCTGCGGCTGCAGGCCACCCAGCCCGACGATGCAGGCCGCTACACCTGCATGCCCAGCAACGGCCTCCCGCGCCCGCCCTCGGCCTCCGCCTACCTCACGGTGCTCTGTAAGCCTGACCCCGCTCCCTCCCCAGCCTGCTCCCCTTCCCTGGGCCAGGCCGAGCTCCTGCCCTCCAACCTGCCACTGCTCCCCGCCACCCCCAGACCCAGCCCAGGTGACAGCGATGCCTCCTGAGACACCCCTGCCCGTGGGCATGCGGGGGGTGATCCGGTGCCCCGTCCGGGCCAACCCCCCACTGCTCTTTGTCAGCTGGACCAAGGACGGGCAGGCCCTGCAGCTGGATAAGGTAGGGGCCTCGGCGCCAGCGGGGAAGGAAGGGCTTGGCTTGGTGTTCTCTTAGGGCAGCGGGGCTGCAGGGAGCTCAGCTGAATTCAGGTCGGCGGCTCGGGTGCGCTTCTTCCCCGGGGCTGTGTGGGGCGTCTGGGGAGCAGGAGCGCCACGACCGTCCTTAAGGAGGGCACAGCCTGGAGGGGCCCAGGGCAGCACACGCACTCTGCTGGGAAGCCTGGGCTGGTCGAGGAAAGCTCAGCAGCTGCTTTTGGGACTTCGGTGATGGGCCTTGGGGGTGCACAGACATTCCAAGCGGAGACCAGGGCCCCGAGGTAGGGAACCGCGCAGCGTGTGTAGGGCACGGTGAACCCCGGAGTCGGGGCAGGGGTTGGGGGGTCGCAGTGCCTGTGGGGACGTGATGCTACCAAGGAAGCTCCAGGGACAGGTTGGGGCCAAAAGGAAGCTCTGTGGATACCGAGTGGCTAGTCCGTCGTTCCCAGGCGGCCTTTGCAGAGCATGCATCCCGCGTGGGCTGCCACTGTGTCTCTGGGCCCCAGGGCCCCCCAGGGTTCCGCAATTAGGACTCAGTATCTTTTTGTTGAATGTTACAAAAGTCTGCAGGCAGTTGGAGCCCGTGAGGTTGTCTGAGTGGAGGTGTGACCGCTTCGGAGCTCTGAGCGGGAGCGGAGTCGTCAGTGAGTGGAGGGCAGAGTGGATGCAGGGACAGGTTCAGAGGCTGAGACGGTGCAGGGTAGAGGTGAGGAGGTCACAGGGTGGACGGGCTTGCCACCTAGACAGGCCTTCCCGGAGGACGGAGCTGGTGAGCATTTGGATGGGGGAGTGAGGAGTGTGGGGTTAGTAGGGACAGTGGGGCCCTTAACACAGAAATAGGGAAGCCAGGGAAAGGAAGGGATTTGGGGAGGAAGATGCCAACTTTTCATCATGGGGTGCTGGGAAGACAGGTGGGGGACTCCCCTGCAGGCCGGGAGCCCCCTCCCAGGGCTCGGCTCCAGGGGGCGCCCCCGGAAAGAGCAGTGAAGGACCGGAGTTAAGAGAGAGGTCAGGCCTGGAGGCGGAGTCCTCTGCAGGGAGGCGGCTTTCTCCTCCCTCTCCCGCCCCTGCCCAGCTGCTTGGTCTAGGGGCCATCTCCTCTCTCCTCTTCCCTCCAGCTCCCTGGCTGGTCCCAGGGCCCGGAGGGCTCACTGATCATTGCCCTGGGGAACGAGGACGCTCTGGGAGAATACTCCTGCACGCCCTACAACAGCCTCGGTACCGCAGGGCCCTCCCCGGTGACCCGCGTGCTGCTCAAGGTGAGCCTGTGGACACGCCAGCCGCACTGGGCCAGGTGGCTGAGGACGCGCCCTGGCCTTGACCCCAGCGGACCAGGGGGTGGGGCGGTCACGCGTGGGGAGGGCCTTCCCAGTCTGTTTCCCACGGTGGGCACAGCCACAGCTATCAGACGCCATCCCAGAGGTTTCTGTAGAGATGGTCCTGGGGAGGGGGGACGGGAGGCCCGTACCCCCCAAAGTAAGATACCCCGCCAGTCCAAGTCACTAACCTTGGCCTCTCTGGAGGAGAAGGGGTGGACAGCAGAGGGGAGGGCGATAGGGTGTTCTGTGGAGGTGTATGCATCCCCAGAGAGGCCTCCCAGCCCCCCCAGTCCTTGTGCAGCCCCCCAATTCCCTCCAGCCCCTCCAGGGAGGGAGACGGGGCCTGAGAATGGGCCCTGACTGGAAACCCAAAGAGGGGTGCGGCCCTTAGCTAGCAGGGCGAGAGGCCCCTCCCGATGCCGCATCTGGCTTGCAGGCTCCCCCAGCTTTTCTAGAACGGCCCAAGGAAGAGTATTTCCAGGAAGTAGGGCGGGAGCTACTCATCCCCTGCTCCGCTCAAGGAGACCCCCCCCCTGCTATCTCTTGGGCCAAGGTAAGGCTCCTGAGCCCGCCCTGCCTGCGTTCCCGCCCACTGCACCCCCGCCTCTCCCTGCCCCTGGTCATCCTGTGGGAAGGAGGGGCCGTCGGGGCCCTGGTGGGGAGGACAGCGGAGCTGCCCTCGGTGAGGGGTGGCTGCGTGTCCTCAGGGCTGACCAGCGGTTCCGTAGGTGGGCCGGGCGCTGCAGGCCCGGGCCCAGGTGGACAACAGCAGCAGCCTCATCCTGCGGCCATTGACCAAGGAGGCCCACGGGCGCTGGGAGTGCACTGCCAGCAACGCGGTGGCCCGAGTGGCCACCTCCACACGTGTCTACGTGCTGGGTTAGTGGCTGGAGGGCCGGCCGGGGGCTGGAGGAAACTGTGCAGGACAGGGGACGGGGGGATTATTTTTGGAGGTCCCTGCGAGCAGGGTGGGGGTGGGGGGTGCCTGGGATGAGAGGCAGAGCTCAGAGGCCCTGGGACTCCCCTTAGCTCTTCACCTTCCCTCAGGGCCCTGACCATCGTCCCTCCCTCAATTCCCCCTCCCCAGGCACCAGTCCCCACGTTGTCACCAATGTGTCCGTGGTGCCTTTGCCCAAGGGTGCCAATGTCTCCTGGGAGCCTGGCTTTGATGGTGGCTATCTGCAGAGATTCAGTGTGTGGTATACCCCGCTGTGAGTGACCTGCCCCTGCCGCTCCCGTCTCTCCCCCCACCCCCCCCATTCCATCGGACCCTCTGCCCTTTCCCCCACCCCTCCAGTCCAGCCCTGCCCGAAATCTGCCCTATTTCCAGGGGATCTTAGGTGTTCGGGCCCCGGGTCCTGAGACCCCGGATGGCTGAGGGGAGGGGACAGCTCAGGTCTCTATACTCCAAAGCTTCCTGGCCCTCCTAGTTCACGAGGCGCCCCCATTTCCTCATGTCCTCCAGAGCCAAGCGTCCCGACCGAACCCACCACGACTGGGTGTCCCTGGCAGTGCCTGTGGGGGCTGCTTACCTCCTTGTGCCAGGGCTGCAGCCCCACACCCAGTACCAGTTCAGTGTCCTAGCGCAGAACAAGCTGGGGAGCGGGCCCTTCAGCGAGATCGTCTTGTCCGCCCCTGACGGTGAGAAACCTCTGCCTCCGAGCGCAGCCGCCGGGCGGGAAAGGACCGGTAGGGAAAAGCCGGCTGTGTGACGACCTGGGTGGGAGGGGGCAAGAGGTGCTGGGCAGCTTCTCGGGGTCCACAGGGGTTTGTGGAACATGATTCAGGCCTGTCTTTAGGGGCTCTGGGAGAATGGTTGGGCATGGAGGTGGGGGCAGGGGTGGTGGTGGGGGGGGTTGGAGGGGCTGGCATGTGATGAAAGGGACAGGGGACAGAGGAAGGGCACTGGGAGCCTCACCCTATCTCCGTCATTCCTATCTGTCCTGTTCAGGGCTTCCCACCACACCGGCTTCCCCCAGGCTTCCGCCCACTGAGATGCCGCCTGTCCTGTCACCTCCCCGAGGCCTGGTGGCAGTGAGGACACCCCGGGGGGTGCTCCTGCATTGGGATCTCCCGGAACTGGTCCCTGAGACGCTGGATGGCTATGTCCTGGAGGGACGGCAAGGCTCCCAGGGCTGGGAGGTGCTAGACCGCGTCGTGGCAGGCACGGAAACGCAGCTGCTGGTGCCCGGACTCATCAAGGTGTGTGGGAGGCAGGCGCAGGGACGTTCCTCCCCTCGGCTGTCCAGGCCCCAGCCCCAGCCCCAAACCTCAGTCTCCCACCCTAACCTCCCAGCTGCAGTCTTTCTGAATAGGGCTGGGGTGGGGGGCGCTGGGCCCTGACCCCTTCCTGGACCCCCACTCCCAGGACGTGCTGTACGAGTTCCGCCTTGTGGCCCTGGCGGGTAGCTATGTCAGCGATCCCAGCAACACGGCCAACGTCTCCACTTCCGGTGAGAACCGGGCGGGAGGGCAGAGCGCTGGGCAGGGGGGCGCCGAGCCCACTGTCGCGGGCACCGACACCCCCCTCGTGGCCCCCCGCCCAGGCCTGGAGGTCTACCCCTCACGCACACAGCTGCCTGGCCTCCTGCCCCAGCCGGTGGTGGCCGGCGTGGTGGGCGGGGTCTGCTTCCTGGGCGTGGCCGTCCTCGTGAGCATCCTGGCCGCCTGCCTGACCAACCGGCGCAGGGCAGCCCGCCGCCGCCGCAAGCGCCTCCGCCAAGGTAGGCCCCCGAGGCCGCGCCCACGGCAGGGCCCCGCCCTCCCCAAGCCCCGCCCACAGGGGGATGGAAGGGCCCCCACCCTTCCGCCACGCCCCTCCGCTTGGGGGCCAGGTGCGTCCTGTCGCCCGCACGGTCCCGGGGGCGGGAGGGGCTGCCAGCGGGCGATGGTTGAGGCTCAGCGCCTGGGGTCCTGGAGGGCCTGAGTTTTGCCGGTGTCACCTCTGGTTCTCCTGCCCGAACAGATGCGCCTCTTATCTTCTCTCCGCCCGGGAAGTCCCCTCCCCAGTAAGTCCCTCCACTTCTGCTGCCTCCTTCTGCCCCTCTTCCGTGCCCACTGTCTCGGCTTGTGTGCTGGTGCCTTGGGGTGCGCTGGGAGGGGCTGAACAAAAGTGAGAAGGGGGTGAGGGTGGGAGTGCGGAGGCCCCAGCTTGGGGCCTGTCCACTGTTGCCTGTGCCTTTCCTCCCCCGTGGGGGTCCTTGTCTCCCTTACTCTCCCCTGCCCGATGTGTTCTGCACCAAACCTCTCAAGGCCTGAGGCTGGGTCCTGGCCGGGGCGGGGGAGGGGGGACTGGACTCCTGCCACAGAGCCTGATCTCCTGTCCTTCCTCAGCTCTGCCCCGGGCTCAGGCAGCCCTGATAGCGTGGCGAAGCTGAAGCTCCAGGGTTCCCCGGTCCCCAGCCTGCGCCAGAGTCTGCTCTGGGGGGAGCCTGCTGGGCTCCCCAGCCCCCCTCCGGATCCTCCTCCTAGTCGGGGGCCCTTACCCCTGGAGCCCATTTCTCGGGGACCAGATGGCCGCTTTGTGATGGGACCCAACGTGGGGACCCCTGAAGAAAGGTCAGGCTCTGAGCGAGCTGAACCTTGGACCCCGGCCCAGCGCTCCGCCAGGTCCTATGACTGCAGCAGCAGCAGCCCCAGCGGGATGCCCCAGCCGCTCTGCATTGCAGACATCAGCCCTGTGGGGCCCCCGCCCGCAGCCCCGCCTAGTCCTCGGCCTGCTCCAGGACCCCTGCTCCAGTACCTGAGCCTGCCCTTCTTCCGGGAGATGAACGTGGACGGGGACTGGCCCCCTTTCGAGGAGTCCGCTCCTGCTCCACCCCCAGATTACATGGATACGCGGCCCTGCCCCACCTCCTCTCTCCTTCAGCCCCTGGACCCTGACACTGTGTCCCCCAGGGCAGCGCTTCCCGGGGCTGCGATGGGGGCCGGGGCCACCCCAGAGCCCCTGTACACAGCACTGGCTGACTGGACGCTGAGGGACCGGCTGCTGCCGAGCCTTCTCCCTGCCGCCCCTCGGGGCAGCCTCACCAGCCAGAGCAGCGGGCGGGGCAGCGCCTCCTTCCTTCGGCCCCCCTCTTCAGCCCCCTCTGCAGGAGGCAGCTACCTCAGCCCTGCGCCCGGAGACACCAGCAGCTGGGCCAGTGGCCCTGAGAGGTGGCCCCGGAGGGAGCATGTGGTGACAGTCAGCAAGAGGTGAGGACAGTCCCTGCCCGTCCCTGCCCATCCCTGCCCTGGCTCCAGTTCCTGCCCAGACTTCCCCTACTGCCTTTGCCTTCCGGGCTCCACTCCCAGGGAACCAGGAAAACTTGTCTCCTGTTAGAAGCTTTTGCAGAGGTCCAGGGATCTTCAGGGAACGCGTGGCCCGCCTGAGCTTGGGGATTCTGAGTTGGGGCTTTTTGGGCACCCTCTGTTCCTCCACCCAATAGCAGACATTTGTCCCTTTTAACAGGAGGAACACGTCTGTGGATGAGAACTACGAGTGGGACTCCGAATTCCCTGGGGACATGGAACTGCTGGAGACTCTGCACCTGGGCTTGGCTGGCCCTCGGCCCCGACCTGAAGCTGAGCCAGAGCTAGGTGTGCGAGCCCTCCGGAGAGGCGGCGTGGCCTCGCTGTTCCCCGTCTGGTCCCCGTCGGGCCCCGTGCCCCAGGCTTGCTGCTTCCGTGGCTCATCTGCACCGGCAGGGCCCCCGGGGGCTTCACAGGGCCGCTGACCTCAGACCTTGCCCTTCCCTTGCAGATGTGAAGACTCCGGAGGAGGGCGGCCTCCCTAGCACGGCCCGAGCTCCAGGCCCCGAGGCCCGCTGTGCTGCCCTCCGGGAGGAGTTCCTGGCCTTCCGGCGCCGCAGAGATGCCACTAGGGCCCGGTTACTGATCTACAGACAGCCAGGCCCCCATCCTGAACAGGCCACTCTGCTGTGAAAATGGGTGAAGACGCACAGACCGGGCCGCGGAGGGAGAGCTGCCTCCAGCCCGGAGCACAGGCCTGCCCCCGCGGTGCTCAGACCAGCCCCGATGGCGGGCCGGGTGGGTGTGGCAGGAGATGTCTGTGCTGGGCCCCTAGAGCCTGGGGACTGGAACAGGGATCCTAGGTCTGCCCGTGCGTGTGTATGTGCGCGTGTGTGCGCCCGAGCGGTGATGGTGACGGTGTTTGTGGTGTGGGTGAAGTTTTTTATATGTGAATAAAGAGATTCTAAAAGACGTTTGTCTTCTGCCTTTGAATCTGAGAGGGAAGTAGGAAAATCCCTGAACCCTGAAAAAGGAGGGGACTCTTCCTGAATGGATAGAGGTGCATTCAACATATCCTTGCAGAAAGCATTTATTGAGTGCCTACTGAGGTCAGCTACTAAAGACCAGCCATTGAGTTAGATGCTGAGAAAACAAAGCTTACTAAGTCAAGCCTTTGCCCTTGGCGCGTACTTTCCAGTCGGTGAAGCCGGCGGAGAAATAGAATGTGATGTGATAAGTTCTGTGATAAGGCTCTGTGTTGCGTATTGTGGCCGCACAGAGGAAGGGTCAACAATGAGTGCTTACAGCACGCGCTGGGACAGTGCTACCTGTGGCTGGGACGTCCTCCTGGAGTGGGAGTGACCGCAGTAGTGAGCGACGAGCCCCCACTGTGTGCCAGGCGCTGCTTTAAGCTCCTTGCACGCATCATTTTCCACCACTCCGAGGTAGGTGCCATTCCTGGCTCCGTTTTCTAGACTGGGGAACGGAAGCATGGAGCCTTCAGGGATTTGTGCAAAGGTCGCACAGCGGGTATGGAGGAGGGCAGGTCAAAAGTTGGTCAGGGGAGGGAAAGCATGCCAGGCAGAAGGCACAGAGGAGTGAAAAACACCCTGGTTTCCCAGGGACTCACTTGACACCTGATTGTAACATTGGGGGAGGGGGATGGAGCAGCGGAAGGAGGACACTGGTGGTTGATGTCCTTGGAAACCCGCAACAGTAGCTCCTCCCAATAGCTCCTCCCAAACAGGAAGGACCCCACGTCGGAGGCAGCAGGGACTCCACCCGGGGAAAGTAGCCGCCTCAATAGAAGCCTGAAGAGGGGCGCTCCTTCAACCCCTAAACTATGCTCCCCTCCATCCTCAGACACAGAAGAACTGCCAGCCTCCTCCTCTGATGCCTCCTCTTCTGATCCCTCCGGGATTAAGAGATGCCAGGTCAGAGAGGAGGAGACGGAGGGGATAGAAGTCAGATCTGAACCCTGCCTAGGTCCCAAGGCAAAGAATGACCTCACCGTGGGTTCCTGCCCAGGCCTGAAGAAGGCGGAGAGCAGGAGCACGTGCTGGTCCTGGCCTGCAGCCCCAGTACTGTCACACCGTAGTCACTTGGGAGGCGGGGAGGGTCTTCCTGTGCCTCCACTTACCTAACCACCCTTTTTAAGTCAAGAGGCTTCTTCCCACATACGCATGCCCATAGTCTTGAGCTAACCTTCCAGGCAAAAAGCTTCCCACCAAGGCGTAAGTTTAAAAGCTCTGGGGTGGCGACCACTGCGGTGGCCCGCGTAGGCCCGGACTCCCCAGATCCTTTGACCCAGGTTCCCTTGGCCCAGGTTCCCGCCCACCGCCTTCTCGCAGAAGCTCTGCCCTCCGCGCTCGCGCTGCGGCGCCTTTAAAGCCTAGGGGCGCTCGCCCCGCCCCGGGTCCGCCCCGTCCGAGGCGGGACCCGGCTGAAAACCCCCGGCCCCGGTCGGGCGCGCCACTCGGCCCGCAGCCCCTGCCAGGAGTGTTCCGCGCCCGCCCGCCAACGGTGAGCTGGGGAGGGCGGGGGGCGCGCCCTCAGGAAGCGGAAGGCCCGCACTGGCCACTTGCTCCCGGGGCTGCGGCGAGGGTCCGACGACCGCTCTGCCCGCCCCGTGCTGTCGGGTCCTGTCCCCAAGCCCCGACCTGGCATTCCTGGGCGATGAGGTCAGCCCAGGTTGCGGGTGCACGGACGGGGCGTCCGTCCTGAGCGGGGGGACCCGGTCCTCGGGGGAGAGGAGCGGCGGGCGCCGGGGCTTGGCTGGCGGGCCCCGAGGGTGGGCGCGCGGGAGCTTCCCGGTGACCCTCAGTGCCCGGTTCCAGGAGCACGTGCGGGAGCTGCCCGCGCTCCGCGGCCCCGAGGCCGCCCTTTCCGTTCCTCTTCCCGTCGGCTGTCCTGCTGGCGACTCGGGGTCACGGGCTGGCGCGGAGAGCGCCCCGACCTCGGGCTCCCGGGGCTGCAGCCCGCGCGGGCGGGCGGTGCGGGGAGGGGGTTGCTTGCGGGCGCTCCTGCCCCCGCGCGTGCCGGGGCCCCCACCCCGCGCCCCCTGCTGCTGGGAAAGCCGGCGGGGGCTGCGGGCGGGCTGCCCAGACCACTGCGTCACCCCAGCGGCGGGCGGTGGGTGACTCATCCGGCTGTAACGGCCCAGGGTGTGGCGAGGCGGGGCGGCAGGGCCGGACCTGCAGGACCGGAAGCGGACGGCCGCCTTCCCGCCCCTGCGGGCCCCCCGGAGCCCCCTGGAGCCCGTGCCCGCGGAGTTCTGGGGCAGCCTGGCATCTGGGCGCAGAAAGGAGTGTGGCGGCTGTGAGGGTGCGTGGGCTGGAGGTCCCGGGTACGGGGAGCCCCGTGGCTTGGCTGGGCTCCCCCGCGTTCTGACTCCAGAGCACCAGGCGGAGGGACAGCTGCCCTCCCCAGCGCCCCTCCCGGTTTCTCCTTCCTCGTCCCTCGGGGAGACCTGCCACTGCGGGGGGGGGGGGAGCTGCCCGGCGGGAGGCAACCGGTGGTCTTTGTCGGACTGCAACCCCCGCTCCAGCGCCGCAGCCCTCGTCTGCCCCCTGGCTTGGCCTGGAATCCGTCCTTCGCCCCAGCCCTTCTCTCTCCAGGATTTTCAGGGAGCGGGCTCCCTAACTCCGAACATACCCTCGGTGCCCAGAGCGTTTCTTCTCCTGAACTGTTCCTTGAGTCCGCTTCGCCACCCCGAAACTTGTAACTTCCCACGCCTCCGATCGCCCTCCCTAGCCTCCGCAGCTGCCCCCCCGCCCGGGGATCCCTGGCACCTGCCGGCATCTGGGAACTGCCGGGGGGAGGGGGGGGGCTTTTCCACGGAGGCCGCGCCTGGCCCCTGTGCGCGGAGCCTCCTCCCCACTGCATGGGTGTTGCGTGCGTGTTTCTGCCCGGTGCCCCCACCCTGCCGGATTCCTGTGTTTGGTACACAGAAGCCATGGCAACGGCCCCCCTCGCCCCGCCTCCCGCAAGCCTTGCGGCTTCCTGTTTGTGAGCTTCAGCTTTCTCTTCTGCTCACTGACTCGATGGTGGGGGGCTGTCCCGGGGTGGGGGGGGACCTCGGTCCCACGTGTCCGCCACCCTTCCTCTGCGCTTCACTTTGGGGGCGCGGGCCCCCCCATCTGGCCCTTTCAGAATAGCCCTAAGCGCCGTTCTGACTTGGAAGTTCTGCTGCGACCCGTGTGCGCGATGAATGCAGAGTGTCTTTGTCTTCCTGAGTGAGACGGTGAGCCGAGCCGCCCCAGCCGGGGACCCTTGGCACCCTTGGCACCCGCGTGGGGTGGGGCGAGGTGAGCGGCCTGGGCCTGCCACTCCCCCTCCCGGGAGCGCGGTAACCTGCCGGGTGGGGGTGGGCGGTTCCCACAGCTGCAGGCAGCTCTGGCTTAGGTTACTCACCAGGGGCCCACGCCCCCCAAGTGGCTCAGCTGTTGTCTCCTCTTCCGCTCCCCAGCCCTGGGGCGTCTCCTACACCGCTCCCCACCCCAGCAGGCACCTGGCTGTCTTGCCTTCCTTTGCAGCAGGGCTGGGGAAGGTCCCCTGGGTGGCACTAGAGTGGGCCACCCCAGCTCCGGCGCACCAGCCGGGGCCCATCAGCGGGCGCCTGCCCAGGGAGGCGGGGACCAGCGACAGCTGCAGGCAGACTGGCTGGGCCGCCCCTTCCCGGAGCTCTGCCCCGGGGCTCTGGCACCTCCGGGCTCCAGGGCAGTGGCGCCCCCGCGGGGAGCGGAGACAGTGTGGCCGGAGGCTGTGACAGGGCCAGCTGTGTCCTGGCTCCGGAGTGAGGAAGGGGCCCTCAGCGTCCTCCCGGAGCCCAGAGGAGGCCGGGAGGCCAAGTCTGTTCTGCCCCCTGGGGGGGTAGCTGCAAGGGTAGGCGTCAGGCCTGCTCTGCCCTGTTAACCCTGTGCCTGGGTTAATGATTCTAATGCCCTTTCTCTCCCTGGGCCGCCTTGATCTCTTGGCCTCAGGCCACTTGGCTCCAAGGAGACACAGCCCTGAGGCCCAGGGGACCCAGAAGAGAGGTCTGGACATTGAAAAGGGGGTTAGTGGTGGCTGCAGCCCCATCCTCCCGCTTTCCCCCAGGTCGCCCAGCCACGCCCCTGTGTGTCAGGGACCCCGTGGCTGGGCTGCTGGGGCGGGGCTGGGCTGGGAGGAGACAGTCTTGTCCCCCTTGCTCCGCCGGCCTCTTGGCTGCTCTCTGCCTGCCTCCCCCAGCTGAGAGTGTGTGCCTAGTGGTGTGGGTCAAGGCCCAGACCCACGCTTATCCGGGCCAGCCTTCAGGCTGGGGGAAGTGAGGGTGGGTTGCTCTTAATGAGGTATAAAAATAACTGATTTATGGGGAGGATCGCTGCCGGAAATGTGCTGCTGGATAAGCTGGCTTGTGGAGGAGGGGGCCGCCTGAGACCCAGAGGCTGAGAGCAGGAGGGGTTGGAGGCGGCTCTGCCCCCCGGCCTGGCTCTGCTGCTGAGCCCCGAGGCCCATGGAGGGGGTGGCAGGACTGTTGAACCTGGGGTGTGTGGGAGGGAGGGAGACAATGACTTCATCCCTTCAGTCTGAGCTGGCCTGGAGCCAGATGTGGGGAGTAGGAGCGTCTCCCTTTCCTGTCCTAGCACACAGGTGCCTGTGGCCCGGGGTCCCCCTGTGCGCGGCAGACAGCTAGCTGGGTCTCATGGTGGAAAGGGAAGCTCATTCGCAGAGGGGATGGGGACAGGGACTGAAGTCTTATCCCTCCTGTGGTCCTGGCTCCCCTCGGCATGGGTAGCATTCCTGGGACTTGCTCCCCAGGGTCCCGGGGCTGGGACGTAGGCAGCGAGGTAGGAGGTGGGGACAGACTGCCCCTGGGCCTGCGATCTGGAAGCCACCCGGTTCTTCCCAACACAGGTTCTCAAATGAAGTTAAACCCTCCCGTGTGTTTCCCCAACTCTCCCTCCCCTCCAAAGTTTCCCTAAAAATACCACCCACGCTCTTGGGTTAGTTCCCCATTCCTGCTGTAACAGATTAGTGCAAATTCAGTGACTTAAAGCCACACACATTTCACATGGTGCAGTTGTAGAGACCTCCGCAGAGGTTAAAATCAAAGTGTCAGCGGGGCACTTCTTGGGGAGTTCAGGGGAGAACCCCTCTCCTTGCCTTTTCCAGCCCCTGGAGGCCCCTGCATCGCTCTCCCGGACTCCAGTTTCTTCTTGCTTCTCCGGCTCTGACTTGCCTGCCTCCCTCCCTCTCTTATGAAGCACCTGCTGTGTACAAAGCCCCTCGCTGTGAGAACACCGAGCCCTCTTGGATGATCCAGCACACCCTCCCCGTGTCAGGACCCTTCATTCAGTCCCACCTGCAAAGGCCCTTTTTGCCACGGCGCATTCGCGGGGTCTCGGCATTGGGATGTAGACGCCTTTGGGTGGCACCGTTATTCTGCCGGCCATAGCTCCTCAAGGGGAACCGGGATTGGTTTTGATTGCCTGGTTTCTCATGGGAAGTTCCTTTTGCCTGCTGAAATCTTTTAAGGGCCTACTCAGACCTACTCTTCCAGGAAGCCTTCCGGGCTGCTTCTGCACACGCTCTTCTCCACGTTCCTATGACGTAGGGTCTGATTTGTACAGTATTTGTACAGTATCATCACGTACAAGCCTTACCCTTTCCTGGGTGCTCTCTTTGTCTCTCTGTTAGCATTCGAGGACCAAGAACTTCCATTTCTTCTGCAGTCGCCGGCACAGAGAGGGGGTGCTCAGTTAAACCCAGACGCTAACGGTGAGGGTGGGTGTGTCCAGGTCTCTGGCTCCTGGAAGAAGCCGCGTCTTCCTCCTCTCCCCAAATCCTCCTCCTTCCCAGGGCTGCAGTTAGAAAGACCACTTTGCCTTTGCTAAAGCGGACCACCCCAAACGAGGGGCTGAACCCCCAAACTTGGCCTCATTTACCCCGTATTCTATTCCAGTGGGTTTTCTATTTCATTCTGGTAGTGGGGGCCGTTCGAATGACGTCTAATGGCAGGACTCAGTAAACAGTCCGCCTGTCGTAGGGGAGGGGGACCGAGAGATGGCCTGCTGCGCCCTTAACCCCAGAGCTCTGAGCAGTGTTCTTTCGGCTCCTGCACCAGAGTTGGGGTGAGTCCCCCTGTTGGACAGTGGTTCTCGCCTCTCGGGCCCACTCTGGGGATACGGGGTGTGTCCCTGCAGGCTGCGTTGTACTGACTGCGGGCCCGGCCGTGTCCTCTCCCCAGCGCCCCGCAGCCACCACTGCTCTTGGGAATGGCCAACAGGGGACCTGCCTACGGCCTGAGCCGGGAGGTGCAGCAGAAGATCGAGAAGCAGTACGATGCGGACCTGGAGCAGATCCTGGTCCAGTGGATCACCGCCCAGTGCCGCAAGGACGTGGGCCGGCCCCAGCCTGGGCGCGAAAACTTCCAGAACTGGCTTAAGGACGGCACGGTGAGAGCCGAGCCCTTCTGACTGGAGGCGCCAGGAGCGCCGGGAGGCCTGGGGGGCCTGGCTTGTTCCACCTCCTCCTGAGCCTGGGTCTCCACGTCGCAGAGGACCCACCGAGTGAAAGGGGAGGCCCCGGGGGGCTCAGGGCAGAGGGCTCCAGGGAGAGGACCACGGGAGGGGGTGTGCAGGTGGGACAGGAACCCCGGGGGCGCGCTGTCTCCGGGGCCTCACTCTGCACACCTGCTGTCCTCACCCAGGTGCTGTGTGAGCTCATCAACGGGCTGTACCCCGAGGGGCAGGCCCCGGTGAAGAAGATCCAGGCCTCCACCATGGCCTTCAAGCAGATGGAGCAGATCTCTCAGTTCCTGCAGGCGGCCGAGCGCTACGGCATCAACACCACCGACATCTTCCAGACCGTGGACCTCTGGGAAGGTGGGTCGGGGCCAGGGGACTGTCACCCGGAAGACCAGACAGCAGGCCGGGCCAGCTGGCCCCGGGAGAAGGGGCGGGTTTCTGGCACCCTGAGAACAGAGAGGGGGGTGTGTATTTCGTGGCGGAATGGGCCATGCATGCGGGAGGCTGGGGTGGAGGAGGGTGTGGGGACAAGGGGAATTAGGAAGCCGGGCTTGCTGGCCTGAGTGGTCGGGGTGGAACCCTGGCCCCCAGGACCCCGGCGCCGCTGAGGCCAACACAGCCCCTCCCCCTTCCCAGGAAAGAATATGGCCTGTGTGCAGCGGACGCTGATGAACCTGGGCGGACTGGCGGTAGCCCGGGACGATGGGCTCTTCTCTGGGGATCCCAACTGGTTTCCGAAGTGAGTATTGCAGGGCGGCCCAGGCCTGCTCTGTCCCTAGCAGAGGGTCCTGCACAAAGCCCTTTCCCGCCCCTCGTCTCCCTGAGTCCTCGCAGCTCTCCCGGGATGGCAAGGGACTGTCCCCTTTGAGACATGAGGCGGTGGCTTGGGAGAGCTCGGGCCTCTCAGAGACACGGTGGACGCTGGCACTGAGTCCCCAGCAAAGCCCCGCCCCGCCCAGGGGAAGACGCGTCCCGGGGCAGCCTGCGGGCCCTTCCTCACCGGCGCTCCCTTTCCTCCCAGGAAGTCCAAGGAGAACCCTCGGAACTTCTCGGACAACCAGCTGCAGGAGGGCAAGAACGTCATCGGGCTGCAGATGGGCACCAACCGCGGGGCGTCCCAGGCCGGCATGACCGGCTACGGGATGCCGCGCCAGATCCTCTGACCCCGCCCCAGCCTGTGCCCGCCTTCCCACGGATGGTTAATATATATATATATTTTTTAGCAGTGACATTCCCTGAGAGCCCCCGGGCCTCTCAGACTCCCCTCGGCCAGGGTGGGGGCCTGGCCTGGCCTGCCTCCTCTGGGGGTGCCCGGGGGCAGGCTCCCCACCCCGTGCTTACTAATATATTCCCTTCTTTAAACCCACCCAAACTGGACCAACTGGCCTCTTTCCTCCTGGGACCAGAAGTTGGGGGCCTTGCCACCCCCATGCCCAAACCTCTTCCCTTTCCCTCTGGCTTCTTTCCCCCTGAGCCCTGCCCTCAATCCATTCCTTGGCTGGCGGTCAGAGACCCTGCCTTCTGGCCCTCCTTCCGCAATACGGCTCTCCCCTTAGCTGGGGCTGCAGGGACTTAATTTATAGGGAGAGGTCTGTGGTGGCGGCCGCCCGGCCCGAGCCGGGCTGTGCTCACCACACATCAAGGCAGCCTGCCCCTGGCGAGGGGCCTTCTCGGCCTTCCCATTTTCCATTCCCCTTGCTGTGGCTAAGGGGTGGGGGTAAGGGGGCAGGGAGGGAGGGCTGCCCACCACGGGCTGGGGCTCGAAAAACCTGAGTTTGCTGATTTCAATAAATATCTCTTGTCTTTTTTGGATGGTCTCTGGCTGTGTCTGGGGCCCTGAGCCCTCCATGGGGAAGGGAGGAATGTGGGAGGCAGTACCGTGACTTTGACGGGGGAGAGAAGGCTTTGAGATGAAAGGCCGAAGTCCTCATCCCCATCTTCCGATTTCCTTCCCAGTCCTGTCCCCAGGTTTAAGGGAGGGAGCGTTGGGTTGAGGACGGCTGCCCCGGGGCCAGGAGCCATAATGCAGGAGATGTGGGCCGTGTCCCCACACCAGCCTAGGAATCGGGCATCCCACCTGGTGCCCCTGGTTGGGCCCGTCGCCCATCCCAAAGGGCTTCTTTGCCACCGAGGAGGGTGGGACTGGCGGCCAGCCCTGCCCCAAGTCCTGGCAAGTCTCCGGGGCGGGAGGCCTCTGTGGGAGTTGGCCAGGCCAGCTTGGCGGTTCTGGGGCAAGGGCGGCAGTGGTGGGGAGTTGCCAGGCTGCGAGTGAGCTGGAGGGAGGGGGCCTTGTGGACGGCCCCCACGCACTTGGGAGCTGCATGCTTGGGAGAGCCGAGAACTTTCCTTCTGGGCGGCTGGCCTCGTACCAAGAAAATTATTTCGGGGTCAGGTTGTCCGGAGCTTGCCCTAATGGAGACATGAATGTTCCACGCCCCCCTCGTTTCCAACTCCTAGGTGTCACCTTGACCCCACGGCCTCCCCATCAGACCCCGGGGCTTCCTAGGGAGAACTGGACAGACCCTGGGCCAGGCCCCCACACCGAGTTCCCCCCTACCCTCTTTCTACTTCAGCGTGGGTTTTCTTAGGAGGGCAGAGCCCCAGCACTGTGCCTGGGGGGACAGATGATGACGAGGTTGCTAACCAGAGGGCTTTACTCTACTCTCCCACTGCCTCACTGTGGCTCCCTCTGCCAAGGAGCACCTGCTGTGTCCTAGGCCTGGTGTCCGGGTGGGGCTGTCGGAGGTCAGCTCAGGCGCGGCCCCCATCCGGAGGGGTCCTGATGTGATCCTGCAGGAGGGACGGAATTTGCTGCCCTCCCTTGGGCTGAGGGGCAGATAAGATAGGCTGCCGCCTCTATGCAAATTCCCAGTGATTAGCTGTCATTGGGTCCCTTTATCTCTGGCTCTGGAAGGCTTTCTCCTGGGACGCCAGAGAGGGAGAGTGCCGTCATTGTGAAGAAAACCTTGAATTCACTAATGGTTGTGCTAAATCGCCCAACCGCTTGCACCCTTCCCTGATTTAACCGTTTACAGCTACAGATTATCGGGCCGGGCGCCTCCCAAGGTTCTGAGACGGAGACCCCCTCCCTGGCTTCCCCCAGTGGATTCCCACAGGGGCCCACGAGGTCCATATCTCTGCGTTCTTTCCCCCGTTTTGGCCCCACAAGAGCCCACCGGGTCCCAGGGGATCCCGTGGCCACGTAGACTAAAGAGGGGACGTGGATTTGACGCCGGGTCAACCTGGCTGTGACCTCGTGCCGCTGGAGGCTCAGCAAGAATTGGGGCCGTGGAGGAACAGGGGGATGGAAGGGGTGGGGGGCGGTGGGGGCCCCTCCTCTGAAAACTGGAGGTACTGGCTCCCTCCTCCTGTTGCTGCCAGGGTTTCGCCAGCCTGGGCAGCAAGCACGGTCCCCAGCCCAGCAAGGGCTCCAGAGACGGACGCGTGGGGTGCAGCGGGGTCCGCGTGGATGCCTCGCGGGGGGGGGGGGGCGGGGGGTAGGTGCTGCCCGGCTGGGCTCTGAGTTGCTTCAGGCAGCAGCCGGTTCCCCCACCCCAGAGCGACTCACTCTTCCAGCACATCGACGGATTGGAGAGGATTGGAGAAGCGCTTGGTTAGGGGGCGCGCCCTCCCTTCTGGCTGTGACCGCCACTTCCACTGCTCCCCTCAATCCACCTGGCCGCAGCTCCAGCAAATGCCTTCTGGAAGTGGCCTGCATGCCTTAAAATCTGGTTTGTGTTTTGTCCCATTGGAGGCCACAATTTTGTGCCAAATCTGGCCTGTTTCACCTCTCCCAGCCTCTCCCCCTTCGGGGTCCCAGCCCCGGGGTGGGGGGGGCAGCAGCTCCTCTGTGTGGCACTTCCTTCTCCCAGGCTCCCTAACCTGCTGCCTCCTGACGCCCCACCTGCGGGACTGTCCCTGCTGCTAGGACCCCTGTCCCTTCCAGGTCTCGCCAGGGCTTGTCCTTCGAGTCTCTGTTCAAAGGTTGCCTTCCAGGTAAGGCCTTCCCTGGCCGGCCTACTGAACATTGCGCATTCCACCCTCGGCCTCCTCCCCTGCTTTCTCCTATCACCACCCGACCCGCAGTGTATTTTACTAACTTATTTTCTGTCTCCACCCACAGAATATACACTCTTCAAGGGCAGGTTTGTGTTGGTTTTATGGATGTGGAGAGGTACCTGGCCTGTTGTAGGTGCTGGATAAATATTTGTTGAACAAACGAATGACTATCACCCCACTCTCCTGTTCCTCAATCCCCTGGCCCAGTGACACAGCGCCCCGTCAGGCCAGGGTCCCAGCAAGCCAGCCTATCCTTGGGGCCGCTTCCTTCCAATGCTCCCCCACCGTTCATTTCCAGCAGGTGGAAACCTGAGACTTCAGGGCTCCGGAGGCTGGAAGTGGGGTTGGGGAGGGAATGGAGAGCCCTGTGTGCTCTGGGCAAATGGAAGGCACACTGAGGATTTGGGGGAAGACGTGAGAGTAGGGCAGGAAGAGGTAGGAGCCAACCTCGGTTCATTGACTCCTTGCCTGCAGCCTTGAATGCAAAATCACTGAGGAGGTGGAGAGAAAGAGGTCCGGCTCCTTGCGGCCCAATGGAAAGAACTGGAGTAGGAAGGCAGGGAGAGGCAGGGCGAGGCAGGGGAAGGCAGAGCGGGGAGGAGGAAGAGGAAGAGGGCTCCTGGGGCTCAGCCTAGCTTGGCTCACCCTGGGGGAAAAAGCATAGGTCTGTGTGGTCTCTTCCCGTGTGTGTGTGTCCAGGTGGGTGAGAATTCGCAGGGCTGGGGCTCAGGGGAACAGGTGGGAGCAGAGGAATGGATTACCGTGCATGGAGGCCGCTTAGGAGCGTGTTTGTCAAGGAGTGGGGATTATGTGCGCGGAGAGGTGCGCGTCCTGTGCGCGTAGGCAGAATGTAAGCATCTGTGAGCTTGCACATGGCTCCACGGGGAACAATATGTCCCGCTCCTGCCTTTCGGCTGGGGGAGGCCTTGGAGAGCTTGGCAAAAGGCCCAAGGAGCAGCGGAACAGGGAAAAGACCGGGCAATAGGGCCCTGGGGAGGGAACTATAAAGGGCCTGGGATTAAATTTGTTGAAGAGAAGCCCAAAGAGTAAGTTAGTAACTGTCTCTGTGCAAAGAAATGAGTTTTAGTCCCAGTGGCCACAGAAGTGGATTAGAAGAAAATGCACTGAAGTTGCATCTAGAGAAATTTAGGTTAGCCAAGGAAAAAACGATCCTCTTGACTCTGAAGGTTATTAGCCTCCGGCCTCTCTTAAGGATCAAGAGGAATGTTTTCAATAATAGGACAGATCCCATCTTAAGGTGGAAAATGAGCAATTCTGCTTGGGAATGCATATATATACGCCCATTTTTAAAATTCAGGTGTTCATTCATTCAACACTTATTGGGGTTCTCTATGTCAGGCCTTATGGGGGAGATGAAGATTATTAATACATGATCTTTTTGCTCAGAGAGCACACAGTCCTGCAGGGGAGATAACACAGGTGCGAGCCGAGCCTCGATCATGCAGGAAGCCAGCGCTCTGCGCCTTCTTCGGAGAAATGCAAACAGGGCTGTTTGGGAGGGTCACTCGCTGACCTTCGGCAGCCCTGGGTCACTTCCACAGTGGGGAGTGAGGCTGCATATCTCAGGGATCAGCTCAGGGGAGTGGGACTGCAGGTTGGGGGCTGGGGGACTCCTCCAGGAAAAGGAGCGGTCACGGCTCTGTGGTCAGAAGCCAATTTTCAGCAGGGGGGGATGGAGGGGTGAAAGGCTGTTTCCTTCCATCCTGGAGTAGGGGGTGGGCAAAGAGGCCTGAGTTGGGGTGAGAACCGGGGACTGGGTAGGGACAGATCAACATCACGGGGTGGGGGTGCGAGGAGAGCATGAACAACTCAGACACTGGGGCCGTCTCGCCGTTTCGCCCTGCCCCTGGCAGAGCCTGAGTTCTGAATTGTGTTTCCGGAACGGAGCACGAAAGTGTGGCGCATCGCGGTGGAGAGGATGAGATTCATCACCACTTCCGCAGGTCACTGTGCTACGAGCTTCATCTGTCGTTTGTGTTCTTTACTTATTTCAACAAATGTTTCTCTTTCTTTTTTTTAAGATTTTATTTATTGATTAGGGAGAGCTCAAGCATGGGGGGGCGGGGGGCGCGGGCAGAGGGACAGGCAGACTCCCTGCTGAGCGAGGAGCCTGATGTGGGGCTCCATCCCAGGACCCTGAGATCACGACCCTAGTGGGTCAGACACTTAACCAACCGAGGCACCCAGGCGCCCCTCAACAAATAGTTCCCCCATTTAGGGTAAGGTATCTGCTGGGTGCTGGGGATGGAGCATCAGCAAGACAAGTAGAGTTTTTGCCCTCGTGGGAGGAGCTAGGAAAGCAAAGGGCGGGTTATAATATGATATGGGAGGGGGTGAGGGGAGCATAGGTGCTAAGGGACCCCGCAGGAGGGGACTCAACCCAGCCTTGCGGGGAGGGCACCAGTGAGGCTCTCTGGAAGATGCTGAAGTCTGAGCTGGGGATTTAAGGACAACGAGAAGCGCAAAGGTGTGGCCTGTGGTGGCGGGGAGAATGTTCCAGGCAGGGGTGCAGCGTGAGCATGGCCTGGAGGTGAGAATGCACAGACCGGACTGTAGAGGGCCGGCTCACAGGCTGAGAATGCAGTTGAGAAGGGAAGAATGGACCAGCTCTTCCAAGGAGCTTCAAAGTCAAACGAAAGATTTTGGACATTTCATTAAGGGCTTGGGGCACCCCTGAGGAATTTTAAGCAGGGGGCCGAAGAGATGAGAGTTGTGTCCTATTTAGAGAACTTCCCTCAGCTGTGGGGCAGAGAAAGGCCTGGGGTTGGGAAGACTCCGGAGGCAGGCTGGCCTTAGGAGTCTACTGCAGCGGTCCAGGCTGGAGTGAGAGCGGACCGGGCCAAGGGGGCTCAGCAGGCATGAGAAGGGGAGAAGGGGTTTCCAGATTGGCTCGTCCTCTGTGGAGAATGAAGAGGGTTTCAGCAGCATGGTGGGTGCCCCCGTGGTCTCCGGGATGGGAAATCCAGGAGCAGGTGAACGACCACGGATTCTTCTCCTCTCCTCTCCCATTTTCCAGATGAGGAAACTGAGGCTAAGAGCACAAGTTACTTCAGAACCCAGCTGGTGGCTGAATTGGGATTTGAGCTGATGACCTAACCAGTTCAAGTTCATCGCTTGCTCCTATCTGGGCACACCCCCACCCTCCGTGAGCTGGCTGACCCGGGGAAGGGTTCAGCTGGCAGCCAGCATGAACTGTGGTGTTTCTGTGGGTGGAGGCCGGGCCGCAGTGAGGAAGCGGGAGGTCAGGCCTCAGAAGCGGGGCGGGAAGTTCAGCTCCGAGGCGGCCACCTCTCCAAGGCCATTGCCAATCTGGCAGCTTCAGAAAGAGGCTAATGGAGAAACCCTAAGGCCCAGCCCCTGGATCTTGCAACTCAGGGTTCCTGTCCTCAAGGCTCTTTGACTTTCCAGAGCTTTCTGACTGCCCAACGTACCTCCAGCAACAAAAGCTATCGCGGCCACAAGGATTTGCAGAGAGGGGCACTTGCAAGGCACTCCCGTGTCTTGGAAAGGCTTTAGTATTCGTATACCCTTTGGAGAAAACAGAAAAACACACCTAAACACTGTTAAGTGGCGCGCTCTAGGTCCCAGCGTCCTGTCCTTGAACCCCTTGTGTATCTTCCTCCGGCTCCTGGCGCTCAGCATGGTGGCTCCTGGCTGGGAGTTTGTGTTTTCGCATTGGTTCTTCCGCACCTTCTAGAATCCAGATCTCTGGACTCCTGGTCACTCCCTGGACATTGAAGATACCAAAAGTGAAGCATCCCTGGGGCCGGGGCCGGCTGCAGGCTCCAGCAGACACAGGATGGTTGGGCTACCCTAGCCCCCCTCCTGTATCTCCCCCACCCCCCCCACAAGGAGTCCCAGCTTGCTCAGACGTATTCTGTTTTCTAAGTGACATCTGTCCTCACATTGCCAATACAGCAGTCACCCCGGGTGCTGGCTAGAAATGCAGATTCCAGTTTGTCCTCTTAGGACCACTCCCTACTGGGGAGTTGGGGGTGTGCTCTCTGGAATTTGCATTTTAAACGGGCTTCCCCCATAATTCTTAGGCAGCCCTGTCCTCGGAGATGCAGAGAGGTTTCTCCAAGCAGAAGACCGAGGTCTGGGAGGGCCTTGGCCTGAGACCTTGCCTGGGAGTCCTGTCCCTCCCCTCCCCACCACTGTTTGGCGACTGTGGCTGGGTTGCCCGGGGAAACAGGCTGTGTAACTTCCGGGCTTTGGCGGCTTTCCCTCCTTGGCCTTATCTCAACATCCGCCAGGCGGGCCAGGGTCTGTGCTGGTCACGTAGGAGGGGAAGCTGGTGCCAGGCGTGGGGAGGCGCGTCCGGGGCACCAGGGACCTGGGGCAGGCGGGAGGGTGGAGATGTGGTTTGGAAGAGGGGTGGAGGCTGTAGATTCCTTTAAGGTCTTTCTCCTTGGCCTGGGGCTCTCTCCCCAGGGGGGCTGGGGCCAGGTAGGGGGTGGGCTGTGTGGCCCGCAGGGCTCTGTCAGCGCTCTGGAGGTTCAGCACCCCACTCCTCACTGTCCCCCACACCCCCCACCCCGGCCGGAGGGGGGTAGGGTAACCGTGCTTCCTTGGCCAGTTCCTGCCCCCTCCTTCCCTGCCTCCTCCCCCTGGACCCAGGGCCTCCAAGCACCTCCCACACCCTCCTCACTCTCCCCCACCCCCATTGGCCCCTGCCCTGTCGCTGGTGCTCACCATCTTCACGGTCCTCCAGCTCTGTCCCCACTCCCTGCCCCATGCCCCGTCTCCCCGGCTGTAAGCAGGGAGGCCCCGCAGTTTTTAAGGGTGGGAAGGAGAGTTCTGAAGAAAGAGGGAAGGCAGCGAATACTTCCAGTAGAACAATTCATGCATTTAAGTGTTTATTTATGTGTTCAGCTCTACTTTGCTTTGGGAAGAACTGAAGGCCACTTTGAGAGTTCAAGTGCTCCAGGAAGAAGGGGGTAGTGAGCTAGGCTTTCAGGCATCCTTGCAACTTCGAGGATTGGCAGTCTGATTCCTGACCGTGTTTATACTACACAGAGGAGAAAGCCGTCCCCCCCAACCCCCCGCCCCGCATAGCCCCCTGCCCTGGGCGGAGAAGAAGGAACGAAAACCACCAGGCACTGTGCAAATTCGTTCTCGAGCCTGGTGGGCACAGTGCCTCTTGGGGCGATTACGCCGCGTCACAGATGAGGACGCAAGGCGCAGGTGGTTGGGCTGGGGGCGCGCGGGCTCTGGGCTGTGAGCGGCTAGGTCAGGGCTCTAACCCTGCTAGTCTGGTTCCAAAATTAGTCACCGCTTTCCTTCTTCACTGCGCTGCTCGGGGAGCACAGATCCTGGGAGAGCTGCTTCCGGGCTGGGGCTGGGCTCCATGCGCTTCCTGGCTGTGACGCTGCCTGGAAGCAACGCGCTTCCCCGAGAACCGAGTGAGCACGGCGCAGCCCCCTCTGTGGACGGCCGGTCACCCGCCCCCCGCAGCCGAAGCCGGTGGGGCAACGGAGGAAGGTCCCCAGGAAGGAGGTGGGGCCCCTGTGTTGGAGAACTCCCAAGACACTTGTATCAAAGGTGTCCCGAGACTCCACGAGCGAGGAAAGAGCACATGGCGCTCAACACAAACTCTCGGACAGGCGAGACTGCTGGAAGCCTCGTCGCTGCCGGCCGTTCGCTCCCTGGGGCCCGGCTACCCCCGAGCCACGGGAGGAGCCTCGGCCTCGCTGATCCCTGGCCTGGTTCCTAAATGCATTTCAAGCACAAGGGGGGGGGACGGGGGGGGGGGGGAGAAGGGAATCAGTCTCTCTTCTCCTTGCTCCTAGACAGGAGACACGCTCCAGTGAGCCGCCAGACTTGTCATTTTACCCAGGGGCTCCTCGGGGTCTTATCTCCCAGGCTCCTCCTATTTAAATGTGCTTCTTCATCAGAGTCAAAATTCTCGTCCCGGTGGCCTTAGCCAGCGTGGGGAGCACCTCGGGACGCCTGCAGGGTGGGGCCGGCACCCGGGAGGGCTCCGAGGCCCAGCGGGGCGAGAAGGAGCGGCGGGGGTGCCCAGCGCACCCCGGGGACCGCAGGGTGGCTCCGCAGTAGGGTCAGGGCGCCTAGGGTGGGATTCGGGTAGGGCCGGGGTCGGGACCGCCCTCTTCCCCAGGCTCTCCAGCCTCCCCAGCCCGGGACTGCTCTCCCCCTGGGCTGGAGGGGCAGTGGGGACGCCGCGAAGGGGCGGAGCGGAGGAAGGGAGGGAACCGGGAGCCTGGGGATGGGGCCGCAGGAAGCGGACGTCCAAGTTGCGCAGCAAGGAGGAAGGCCGGGACGAGAGGGAGGGCAGGGCGCAGGGGAAGAGGTGGGAGAGGGCGGCGGGGAGGAGTGGACAGAGCCGGCTGGGGGTGGGAGGGGAGGGCAAGGGCACCCCACCCTGGCCCCGCCGGATATGGCCGCACTTGGGAGCCAAGTTTTGCTGAGAAGGGGAAGGTTGCCTCCCTACTTATCAGGGGTGGAACCAGGCTTGGTGAGGCCCGAAGCTCGTGCAGTTTGGGAAGCCCCATCGAAGAGAGACAAGGCAACATGAAGAATACACGATTAATTGCGAGAGTGAACATTTATTTGATATAATGTTTCAAAACCTGGCAAATACTATAAACATCATAACATCTGCAAGAGTAACAGAGGATTTAGGTGAATTCACCGCCTGAGACAACCCTGAAATAGCTTTCACCCTTCCCTTTTTTGGCTGTTTATTCTCTGTGTCCAAGTGACAGTGATTTTATTTTATAGAGACAGAATAGAGTGATAATTCATTCCTTCTTCTGATGTGGATTGATTGATGCTTTTATTATTATTAATAGATTAGGATGTTTCTTTCATTTCAGTTTGCCGTTGGTAAAATCATGTCAATTTTTGTAATTGTCAAATTTGGGGAAATCTGTGCTAAATTTCTTACATGAGCTGTAAAATTTCAGGACATTGTTTAGTAATTAAATGTTCTTTGAATTGATGGCACTCATTAGCCAACTTGTCATAGGTTCTGATTTTAGCGTACCGAGTTTTATGCAAGCTTTGTCAATGTCGATATTTTATGTCAAGTCAATGGGAAATCTAATAAGCTCCCAATGTGTTCCTAGGATTTTCTTCTCCTTGTTAATTGGATTATTAAACGATCCAAGGGCCTATTTGTTCCAAGTTTGTCTATTTCTCTTATTGAATTACTCTGTTGATAAAGTCTGAATGTTTTTGCTACAATTTACTTTTCAATTTCATAATAATTTGTACTGATTTCGTGGCTCATTTTTATCACTTTGATTTCATAAACCTATTAAGTTCTTTTATTGAGATATAATTGACACATAACATTATATTAGTTTCAGGTGTACTACGTAATGATGCAGTGTTGGTATAAACTGAGAAATGATCACCACGAGAAGTCGAGTTAGCGTCTGTCGCCATACATGGTTACACATTTTTTTTCTTATGATGGGAGATGTTAAGATCTACTCTCTTAGCATCTTCCAAATATACAATATGGTGTTATTAACCACAGTTGTCCTGTTGTGTATTCATCCCCATGACTTATTTATTTTATAACTGGGAGTTTGTGCCTTGGGTGGGAGCCAGACTGGTAGATCTTGCACCTGCCCCCCCAAATCTGAAAAGTTTATAGAGAGGCTTTAGCTGGGTTCAGTCACATATACTGGCCAAGTGTTCTCAGTTCACATCGTTCTCTCAAGGCTGCGTTTTTCGAGCAGCCTCTGGGAGTGGCAAAGCCAAGTGGAACCCACATTCCAAGGACAGGGTGGGGCTGAGGAGCCTCTGATTGCCTGGGTCCAGTTCACAGGTCAACCAGTGGTCAGGTCTTTGATGACCTCCCCCAACGGTGAGATCATACCATTTGTCTTTCCCTGACTTATTTCACTTAGCAAAATACCCTCAAGATGCATCCATGTTATCACAAATGGCAAGATTTTATTCTTTTTTTTTTTTAAAGATTTTATTTATTTATTTGACAGAGAGAGAGAGATCACAAGTAGGCAGAGAGGCAGGCAGAGAGGGGGAAGCAGGCTCCCCGCTGATGCGGGGCTCGATCCCAGGACCCTGAGATCATTACCTGAGCCGAAGGCAGAGGCTTCAACCCACTGAGCCACACAGGTACCCTGCAAGATTTCATTCTTCATGGCTGACTAGTATTCAATGGTATCATATATAAATATATATATATATATATATATATATATATATATATATACACACATACACACATCTCATTTTCTGTATTCATTCATTCATTCATTCATTCATCAGTGGACACTTAGGTCGTTTTCATGTCTTGGCTATTGTAAATAATGCTGCAAGGAACACAGAAGTGTGTGTATCTTTTTGATCTAAGTGTTTTTGTTTTCTTTGGATAAATACCCAGAAGTTGATTGCAGGATCATATGGCAGTTCTCTTTCTAGTTTTTTGCGGAACACTGTTTTCCACAGTGGCTGCACTAATTTACATTGCCACCAGCAATGTACAAGGGTTTCCTTTTCCCCACACCCTTGCCAACACTTGTCACTTCTTCTCTTTTTGAAACTAGCCATTCTTTTTTTTTTTAAAGATTTATTTGTGAAACTAGCCATTCTAACAGGTGTGAGGTGATATCTCATTGTGGTTTTGATTTGCACTTCCCTGATGATCAGTGATGTTGAGCCCCTTTTCATGTACCTGTTGGCCATTTGTATGTCTTTTTTTTTTTTTTAGATTTTATTTATTTATGTGAGAGACAGAGACAGAGCATGAGCAGGGGGGAGGGGCAGAGGGAGAGGGAGAAGCAGCCTCCCCGCTGAGCAGGGAGCCCAACGTGGGGCTCAATCCCAGGACCCTGAGATCATGACCAGAGCCGAAGGCAGACACTTAACTGACTGAGCCACCCAGGCGCCCCATCTGTAGGTCTTCTTTGGAAAAATGTCTACTCAGAATATCTGCCCATTTTTTAATTGGAGTTTTTTCTTTTTTCTTTTCTTTCCTTTTTTTTTTTCCTGTGGAGTTGTAGGAGTTCTTTATATATTTTGGATATTAACCCTTTATCAGTACACGATTGGTAAATATTTTCTCTCATTCAGTAGATTGCCTTTTCATTTTGTTGATCATTTCCTTTCTTGTACAGAATCAACTCATTAATTTTAAAGTAAATTTTCTGTTAACACATACATTTAAAGTTGATGAAAGAAGAGAACGTGCTCTTTTTAAAAAAATTAAAAAAAAATTTTTTTAAAGTAAACTCTATGCCCAACATGGGGCTCAAACTCACCACCCTGAGATCAAGAGTTGCACGCTCTCCTGACTGAGTCAGCCAGGCGCCCTGAAGAGGATGTACTCTTGACCTAGGTCCGCATCTGTTTGATCTCACTTGCATTATTTAAATCTTCAGAGAGACTTTCCAAGATCAGTTTAGAACGGCATGTTCAAATTGTACCAACTTTTTGAATAAATATTTTTGCATTTTGTTTTTTGTATTTCTCTCTCAAACCTTTGAAAATACGTTACAGATCCTTAAAAGGTCCGTGTTACCTAGCAAGGTGCGGTAGGCGGAATAATGCCCCACCTCTCCTCCAAGTATCTACCTCTTAATCCCCCAAACCTCTAAATATTTACCTTATGTGGTAAAAGGACTTTGGAGGTATGACTAAGTTAAGGGTCCTGAGATAGGGAGATTCTCTTGGATTATCCTGGTGGGGTCAACCTAATCACAAGTCCCTAAAATCAGAGATTTCCCCAGTAGAAGGAAGTGCGACTTGTTAGAGTTGCTCAGCTGTGTAATGTCACTGGCTTTAAATATGGAAGAAGGGGCCGTGAGCCCAGGAATATGGTGGCTTTCAGAAACTGGATAAAGGATTCACCCTAGAGCCTTTGTGAGGAACGCAATCCTGCTGACACCTTAGTTTTAGGCCAGTGGGAACTCCAGGACTGTGAGATAATACATTTGTGCTCTTTTAAGCAACTAAATTTGCGGTAATTTGTTACAGCAGCAGGAGAAAACTAATACACGAGGCTTGAACAGTTTTTAAATGGAAAGACTGTTTCATTATACTCGGAAGAGTTCAGGTGGGCGTGTGGGTTTGAAATTATCTATGAGAAGAATGGAAAAAGGAAAAACGGTATCTATCACTGTTGGAAAAACAGAAGTCGTCAACAAGTTCAGGCCCTCTGGAGGCAGCTTCTGCTCTGGTGAGATGTGTAATGTGTTTATAATTATATATGTCGTATTACCAGGTCTCTTCCTGGCCTGCGAGAACTTCCGTTTTGGCGCGGCAGTGATAAGAACAGAATCTCCACTTACAAGTTTACACAGGAGGAGGGTTAGCATCGATTCAAGGACTGGCTTCTGCCTTCTTGAAAAATTTCAAACCTCGCTTTTCTTCCACTTTTCAAATCCTTCCGGTGTCGGGCACCACAGCCCCTCTTCCCACGGAGAACGGGGTCAGCACTTTCCTGTCCCAAAGTCAGGTGAGGTGGCAGGGTGGAGGGGTGGAGGGAGTGTTGCAGTCGGCCTCGCCTACAGTCCCCCAGGAGGCAGTAATGCAACTACAGAGGTGATGAGGCACCAACACAAACAGGTTTCACGGAAGCCAAAATAAATGGATCCCCAAGTCCACTTGCTTTTGCAAATCTACAAACCTCGTGGCCAAGCAAACACATAGCTAAGAGCCCTGAAGGCCCGAAATATTTCGAGCTTCGAGGTCCATTCAAAGCCGGGTACCGGGCTCTCTGACACCACACTCTGTCCCCCTCTCCTTTCTGCCTCAACTTTACACCTGGCCTTCAGAGAGGCTGCCTGGGTTGAGAAAAGATCACTAACTTTTGAGTTCGGACGGTGATCCCTCTTGGCCTCAGTGTCCTCCATGGGGATGGGGACGATTACACAGAGATCTGGCTGCGAAGATTCCTCGGGACACTTAGGGGAAGCGATCCATCCACGGCAGGCTGCTCACGTCATCGTCCCTTCTCTCGGCGCTGCTGGGAAGAGGCTGGGAGGAACCGAAAAGGCCTCCCCTCACTCCCAAGCCCAGAGGGTTGTGCTCCCCCTTCAGGCCTGCCGGGTCTGGTAGCTGCTCTGGCCTGCCCCTCCGATCCCACCTCCCACATTGTGGCCTCCCCGCCACCCCCGTCCCGCCCCGTGTTCTTTAGAGGATCCCAAAGGAGATAAGGCTGGGAAATCCAGAGAAGGAATGTGAGGTCTGCTGAAGTTAAGTCCTTTTACGAAGAACCGGAGGTGACCCCGGCTGCCTTCCTCCATCCCCCTGGGGCTGTGGGCAGCCCTCGGTGCCCCTCGCTCTGAGGACAACCCAGCCCCGAGTGTGTCTCGGATACAGCCAGGGGCTTGGAAGCAAAAAGTCAAGCTGTGGGGAGCTTCAGAAAGGCGGGCCGTGACAGCCCGGGGAGAGGTTCTCGAGTGGGAGAGCACTTCCCAGGATCACAGGGTCCTCGCGGCCTCTTGGCCCGAGTCCAGCTAATCAGGGCTGGAGGGGAAAACGTCCTGGTGTGGGCAGAGGCTTTGTGAGGCTTGGGGCCCGCAGGCTGTGGGGTCAGCTCAGTTCCATCCCTGCAGGTTGGGAGGTATGCGGGCCAAAGCAAATTGGGAAAATCATAGAACTCCTAAGAACTCGTCCAGAACAGTCCATACAAACTGGGAAGCGTTAAAAGGCAGATTTCCTAAGGTCAGTTCCGTGGATTTCCCATAGGCGTTAGGGGCTCCCAGGTGGCTGAGCTGGAGGGCTGAGGAACTGCTCCTGAAACTGCACACACGTCCTCAGTTCTTCCTGTGGTCTAACTAGACTCCCTCCTGTTGTGACACTTGTCTCCTCTGACCCAGGGTTGGCTGGGACCTCCGGGGCGGCCCTGGGCAAGAGTAACCTTGGTAACCAGGGAGTGTCCCCGGGCCTGGCTCTTGCAGGAGTGCCCGCAGTTGGACGTCCTGGGTCCGTGCCGGGCCCTTGAGGGTTCGGGTTCCGACCCTACGGTCCAGCCAGAGCCAGAGTGAAGAGCCGGGCGCGCCGGCGGGGCTCAGGCTTCCGCGGGCGCGGTTCCCGGTCGAGGCAGGGGTTCGAGTCCCGGAAATCTCCGGACGCCGCGTGCGTCCGCGGGAGCCGAGGGGCGGGGCCGGGGGCGGGGCCGCGGTGCGCGCTTGCGCGCTCTCTCGTTGCTATGGTAACGCATCAACATCCGGCGCCCGGGCTGCGGTGCGGGCGGCAGAGGCGGCGGAGGCGCGGAGCCAGGGCGTGCGGCTGAGATGGTGAGGTGCCGGGAGGACCAAGGAGGGGGCCTCATGTGTCCTGCACTGGGTTGGGGTTCTGAGCGGGGAGAGCGGGGAGCGGGGGCGGGCAGAAGGTGAGTCGGTCTGGGGCCCGGAAGGCCCAGGGGCAAAGAGGACACGCCTGGAAGAAGCAAGGGAAGCCCCCAGGAGGGTCCACGGGAGAATTAGGGGTGGGGTCGATAGGGCTTGAAAACGTGGAGGGGTGCTAGCCTGAGAGTTTCGGAGAAAGGGGCGTTGTCTTCCCTCTCCATCAGGCTAGAGCCTCCCTGGGCTGGGGACAATGGGCGGTGATGTGGGACAACCACGGGTGAGGAGGCCACATGCCGGGTTATAGGACCTGCTCGGCCGCTGATAGCAGAGTGACAATGTGTAAGTCACCTAATGTCCCTGAGCCTCAGGCTTCTCTTCTGTTGGTGGGGCCTTGGTTCCCTCACTAGGGCTGAACGAGTAGTTGTGAATGAATGAACGGGTGGGTAGGTACCAGGTTTGAAAGGCCCTGGGGAGGGATGGGATCTGCTCTGGCAGGCCTGGGGTTCCCTGGGGTGGGAAGGACCACGGAGTGGTGAGGGTTGACAAGGGCGCCAGGGCTGGGAGGAGCTATGAGGAGGTGTCTGGTTTCCAGTAAGGAGCGTGTTGGTCCCTGAGGGATAAGGAAGTGAGAGGTAGGTATCGGAGCCCTGGGGTGTTGGAAATAACGTTAGAACTTCTGGGGCACACCAGGGGGCGGAGATGATGCCCTGGGTATTCTGCGGACACATTTCATGCCCGAAGGTCACGCTGCTTCTCTAGGGCTCAATGGTTCCAATTCAGGGTCCCCAAATAGGGATTTCAGAAGAACTTTGTTAATTATACACAAACAAATCTCCAGCCAAGAGCAGCTCCCAATTTCCGAGGACTCCTTGTAGTGTCACAGTGGGGGTCCCCTTTCACGGATCCATTTTATCACACGTAGTTATTCCGGGCTCTCCTCAGTGCTCCAGGGCGTGAGTCTCTTTATCTGGGGTGGCCTAGCATCACCTCGGGCATCCCGGCTGGCATCTAAGGGCACACAGTAACCGTTAATTCCTTTCTCGCCGGTTTAAAACAATTTGTATTTTCCAGTGCAAATTAACCAGCGAATGGCACTTAGGCCAGACTGGTAGGATTTAGCAGATCGGGATTCCCCGCCTATGGGCCACTCAGGGCAGGGGTCGGCTTGCTGACTGAGGACTTCTGAGATCCCTTGGACAGGACTGGGCCTGCAGGCACCTTTGAGAAGCAGTGGGTCGAGTTAGTGATCTCCGCCCTTCTGGCAGGCTGTGTGTGTGTGTGTGTGTGTGTGTGTGTGTGTGTGTGTGTGTTGCTGCTGACGAGCTACTGAGAGTGTTCGGAGGAGTGGGGAGAGGTGCTGCTGGCCGTGGGGAAGGTAGGGGCTCAGTAAGGCAGATTCCCAGGACTCTTACAAAAACGACAAATAACATCATCCTCCAGAAGGAGGGTTGGGACCTCAGTACTGACTAGGATGCCGACCTTGTTTCCCATTTGAGGAAAGAAGTGGCCCGAGTGGATCACTCAGTAAAAGGCGGGGACCGGGTTGGGGCACCCTCACCTTCTGGGTAACCAAAGCCCACGGAAAGGGAAATAGAATGGGGCTGCGAGCTAGAAGCTTGGCTTTGCTGGCCCCTGACGAACCCATATGCAAAAGGAGAACTGGATGGCAGGGTGAGGAGGACGTCCAGGGAAGGACGCGAAAGGTCTTTGTTCAGTCGACAGGTGTTACCGTTACGTCAGGGAAACTCACCAGCTGTCCGTGCCACCTGTCCCAGCCTTTTCTCCCCAGATTCGAGCTGAACGTACGGGATCGGGGACATCCGATGCTGCAGTTTTTAAGGGCTATACGCTTCTGTCTTCGGGGTCAGGCACCAGCCCCGTGGCCAAGTTTGTTTTCAAATAAATACAGTGTGTTTCCTATAAAAATAGTTACCGACTCCATGGCAGAAAATTATTCACTACGGGAACCATCCGAAGATAATAATGCTCACCCCAAATTTCTGTTCAACATTTTTTGGTTAACATTCTTTTAATACGCACTCGGGGTGCATACCCTTCAAATAGACATTTTCGCAGGAAATACTTTCATGGGTCTTCTCATCTGCTTTCTTCAAAACGTAATATGTGATGGAGATTGTCCTATATCAATGACAGAGTGAAAACCATCCGATTGACCAGCTTGTCTTTCGGCATCGGAGTCTCTCCCCACATTCCTAGCAGCGGCCAGATTCCTGTGGTCTTGGGGTGGGAGGGTGTTCGAAGGGAGGCAGTCAGCTGGGTCAGCAAGACGAGAACATCAAAGCAGGGCTGGCGTCTTTATCTGTCCCCCGTCCTCATCTTTGCCAGTGGCACTAGGAACTAGACGGGCTTGCCTCTGGGTGGCGCTCGCCCTCTTGGGGACATTTGTTTGGTCATCCAAGAAGTCACACCAGCCCATCACTTTCTGAAAGAACCTTTTTGGCTACTGTCTCTGGCCTAGAGGGATCTAATTTTCCATTTCTGCTTGGTTCTTCATTTTTTCCGAGTGCTGTTACACAGTGACCTCCCTAATCCTTCTTGTTGCTCTTGGCCAAAGTGGCTGTCCTAATCGTGGTGCGTGGCTTGTGGTTTCAAAGTCAGCATATCCCCAGTGAGCTTTCTCAGCCACCCAACCCTAGAGAGCACAGTGCTTCCCTCCGCCCTGCCCAGTGGCCACTTCTCTGTGGTCGTCTCTTTTCCTTCCTCTGTTCTGACTTCTAGGCTCTGGCGGTGGACCGTCTCTTGAGTGGCTTCCTCTTGACCTGGGTGCCAAGGGCGCAGGAAAGAGGCGACTGAGTCTCAGCCCCAGAGGAGCCTGTCGCCTGGTGGACACCCGAGCAAAGGGCAAACCGGCAGGAGCCCTTAAAAAGAAACAGAACACATGCAAAAACAATATTAATACTTTCCATCTGCCTTCCAAAGCCCCGTCACTACATTATTTTCCGCAGCAATTTGGAAAATGTGGAGTCGGGGAGGGGCCTGGAGTCAGGTGTGTTCTGGGGAAGCTTCCAGCTCAAGCTGGCCCGTGGCCCTCGAGGGGTCACCTTGCTTGGTTTCACTCATTCGTGCTTCATCCAATGCGTGACGAGCTCCTCCGATGTGCCAGGCACCACAGCTTTTTCCTTACTTAGAGGCAGAACTCACCCCGTCCCTGCTGATCCGGTATCTTCCACCTTCTCCCTCCCAATGCTTTCCCTCAGTCCCACCTGCTGCAGGTCTATTCATTTTCTCCGATTCTATTTTTGGTGGAAAGGGGAGCAGTGGCTCACCACTAACCATATAATAACCCTTCCGAGTCTGTTATGAGGCGTCCTCGGAGCCGTTATATTTACCTTTTAATAAATCCGAGCTTTCCTGCTCTGCTGTATCAGGGCTGCCTGAGGCTCTAAAGGGAGGCTCCCACCGTAAGCCTCTTGCTGGCTGGGGAAGCAGAAAGGGGCCCACCTCGCTCAGTGGCGCTCAGCTGGAGAATAATCTCTTGGTTTATCGGGAAGATCGATGCTGGTGGAACAGGCGCCGGGGGTCTGGTTGGTCAGGGCGGATGGGAGAGAGCTTTGAAAACACACTGTCCGGGGCTTAGGGACCTGGAATGAGAGGGTCCGTCTCCCTGTCTACACTGTCCTCTTGACGGCTGCTGATTCCCAGGCTTGGGAGACCCAGAGCGGGTGGCTCATGCTGCCGAGATAGCCTAGCTTAGAGACTGGGGGACAGGATGTCTCCTCCAAAGGGAGATCGGGATCAGCTTGAGAGTAAGGTTGGAGCTGCCCGCAGTCCTCGCCGAAGTCACCTGCCGGAGACAGATTCCTCTCGGGGCTGAGCCGGGCTTTGGGAGTGGAGGTCGTCCCAGTGCTGTTCGGTGCCGACAACAGAGCCAGAACTGATTCAAGGACGAGGGCATCCAGGGAGGGGATTTTGGAGAGCTCCCTGGCTGGGAAACTACGCTTGGAAAATGGGGACAAAGGGAGGCCCTGGAGCTGGGACCAGGGCCAGAATCATAACGTAGACCGGGTCTGGCAAGGCCCTGGGATGCGCCGTGGCCCGCCCAGCGCTGGCAGCTTTGTGGGGCGCTGCTGCGGGTCCTTATCAGCACGGCCCCAGACGCCGGCTGCGGCTGCCACACTGCCTCTGCCGGAGCTCCTCCGGGCTCTCTGGCCGCCACCGGCTCCCCTCCATCTCCGGCTCCGGAGATCTGGTTGGTGAAGCTGAGGCCGTGTGTCCAGGCTCCTACATTTCAGGGTTTACCTGGTGCTTTCCCTCAGTGGTCTCCCCACATGCCCACCCGCTTCTCCCCAGCACGGGCTGGCGAAGTGTCTCCCTTGCCCAGGGTCAGGCCGGCCATTCGGTACTGATGAGCCGACCTTTCTGCCTCTCCCTGCAGCCGCTGAGCACCACTGGCGTCCTGAGCTCCGCTTCCACCACTTCCAACAGGTCGAGGAATAGGACTCGCTATCGGACCAAAGCCGTGAGCTCCGAGGTGGATGAGAGCCTCTTCGGAGGGGTCAAGGTAACCGTCACCCAGCCCTTCCCGGCAGCTGGCCCCTGGAGGCAGTGACCCGGACTGGCATTGCTCAGGATGAAGCCAGCCCTGGGCAAGCCGTCCCCTCCCCTGGGTGACTCTCAGAGGGAGACCCGAGCAGCCGGACCCTGGCCCCTACTGGGGCCCCAGTGAACAGGGGCACCCGGCTCCCCCCACCCCTGCAGTCTTCACATCTGCCTTGCATTTAAATCTGTTGTGATGTCAGTTTTGAAGAGGTGGGGGGCTCTGCTGCAGAGAGCAGATTGCCGCCCAGTGAGTGGCCCAGGAGGAAGACGTGTGGGCCACGGACCGAGTCACAGACCTGGAGCTATGTGTGGCCCCTCCCTCTGAGAACAGCATTAGAGAAGACCACAGATCCTCCTCTCCTAGTTGCTCAAGTAGCAGGTTCACCAGCTTTGGGAAGCCCCGCGCAGGTCTTCACGCGCAGGTGTTGTCCCTGCCGGAAGGTTGACAGGTTCTTCCGTGTAGACAAGGAGAGCTAGCTAGAGCATGACTCGGAATATTCTTGGTACGCGGGAAGTGTAGCAGGTGAGAAGGCAGAGAGGCAAGGACAGAAGAAGAATGGGGCATGGAGAGAGGGCAGCGAGACACGGAGACAGAGGGACAGCGAAGGATGGGAAAGATGCCAGGGGCCGTGTGAGCGCCGGTGTGAACACCTCTGCCGCGGGCAGGAGGCGGGAGGCAGCGATGTCTGTGCCCCTCGCTGTCCTCACCCTGAGCCTAAAAGGGCTCTCCAGGGGCATCCGGGCGGCTCAGCGGGCTGAGCGTCGGACTCCTGGTTTCGGCTCTGGTCTGATTTCGGGGGTGCGAGATCGAGCCCGCCGCCCCCCCTCCAGCTCGGTGGTGTGATCCGTGGGGATTCTTTCTCCCTGTGCCTCTGCCCCTCCCTCCACTCCTGGGTGCGCGTGTGCTCTCTCTCTCTCTCAAGTAAATAAATAAGTCTTAAACAAATAAACAAACAAGACTTTCCAGAGAGTTCAAGACGGGCACCTTTTTCCGTTTAGTTTTTCTTGTTTGCTTCTTTATTTATTTGAGAGACAGAGAGAGGTGAGAGAGCACACAGAGGGGAAGCAGCCTCTGCACTGAGCAGGGAGCCCGATGCGGGGCTCGATTCCAGGGCCCCAGGATCATGACCTGAACCAAAGGCAGATGCTTAACCGACTGAGCCACCCAGGCGCCCCCCCCCCCCCCCCCCCCGCCCCCTGTTCTCCATTGGAAAGACCGCGATCTGCATCTGTTTTCCTATCGACAGGGAAAGAATCCGTAGGAACACACCCTACTTACAGACAGGTTTTGTTCTGGGCCTGTGGGGCGACAGGCTTTGGAAACGGCCCAGTTCCCCAGGCGTGGTCCTCGGGCTCATGGGAGGGGCCCTCAGAGCTGTGCGGGTGCCTGGCCCTTTGGCCTCCAGGCTGGGGGAGTCCAAAGTCTCTCAGCGGGCAGTAGGGGGCAGCAGCGGTCTGGGCACAGTCTGTGCAAAGGGCGCTCAGGACCGGAAGGCCCTCCCCCAAGGCCGGCCCCTGGCCTCCACGCAGGGTCGTGGTCACTGCCTTCCTGACCAGTGAAATTCTCTCCTGTATTTTCTAGAATTTTCCTGAAATAAGTGGTTTCATTTTCTTATTATCTGACTCCTTCATGGTCGAAATATTTCGAAAAAAACCCCACAAAAACCCGTGCATTTAATATGTATTCCCGCTAATTCTGACTCCTTGACTTTCTCACCGCATTCCATTTGGCCATTTCTAACCTCCTCCATATTTTTTTCGGGGGAACCAAAGTAAATTAATCATAAGGAAAGATTAAAAATTCCAAATATTATAGACTGGACGAGTGTGTAACGAATTGTATTATCTCAAACCGTAATGTGGTCCAAGAGAGATCATTATTTCTTCTTTCCTAAAGCATGGAGGGAGGAACAACTAGGGACCCCACATTTTCATTCCTGATGGTTTTAGGTTAGGAATGGACACCCACTAGCCACTCCCCTCCCCATCCATCCAGAACTATTTGCACAAGACATGGGAAGGCCTTGTGATCTGACGGGCTGGCCGGTAGGAACGCACGCAGCCATATTCAAGGGCAAAGCTGTATGCTGCTTTCTGAGTGCCCTGGAGACTCAGTGGTCCCGAGATCTGGGCCCCAGCCAGCCTTCTCTGCCACTGGATGGGGTGGAAGAAAACGGGGAAGGCTGCCCTTGAAGAATTTGGGATCACCCTGCAGGATGTGGGCTGAGCAGCTTCGAAGCTGTCCTTCCTGACCCCACAGCCGCAGGCCCGGAGCGACAGCCCCATCGTGCTCCTCCGAGATAAGCATGCCATTCGGAAGACTCTCACTGCCCTGGGCTTGGGAAACAAGCCGGAGACCATCCAGCTCATCACCCGGGACATGGTCCGGGAACTCATGTGAGTACCCAGGGCGCGGCGCCCTGCCTCCCCGTCCCAGCCTGCACGTCTGCTGAGGACCTGAGCAGGGAGAGGGGCCGCCTGGTCTCCCCCAGATAGCCCAGTCCCGCTCCTGTCTGTTCATCTCCCCCGTTCGCTTCCTAGCTCTCCTTCCTCCGCATCTTGGTCTCTCTTGTTCCTCCCCCTCTTGTATCGATTCTTGCCTTTGCCTTCGATCCCCAGCTTCTTCCTCTTCTCTGTCTCCTGGCTGCCGTGGGACCCACGGGACTGCAGGAGGGGCCGCGCTTGGTGGGTCCTCTCTGAGCCCCCCTTAGCGCTCTTGATAAAGGGAAATGGTCCAGATGAGTCAACTCCTCCGGCTGCACCAAGAATCTGAAGTAAAGGGAAACTGACCAGACGCTCATGGGCCCCCCGGCTTCTTCCAGGCTCTGAGGCCAGAAGAGGGAATTCCCCGGGGCTCTCGGGGTCCTTTGGGGTTGGCTCAGCATGGCTTCCTCACTGGCGCTGCCCCCTCGCTCGGCGCCCCTGCGGGCTAGGCCCGAAGCTCAGCAGTGGGAACTGAGCTGTCGCTGGGGGCGGGTGGGTGGGGGGCGGTTCGCTGCCCTCTTGGAAACCGTCCTGCCAACTCTGCGTCCACCCGCGGAGAACTTGAGCTCCCAGGAAGCACCACCTGTGTCACGAGCCCAGGGACACGGAGCGGGGTCTGGTCAGCCCTGGCGGCAGATGGCCATTCATGGTCCGCCGTCCTGCAGCCCCTTGCGGGGCGAAGGAAGGGTTCCTTTTTGGAGCGGTCTAGTCCTGCAAGCGTGAGATCTGTCCCAGCATTCCAGGTCCTGTGCCCTGCCCTGGATCCACTCACTCATTCAGTTCTCCTCCTGGACTGCCCGCTCCCTCACACGCACGCGCGCGCGCGCGCACACACACACACACACACACACGTTTTACGAGATGAGGTTTCACTTCCTGCCTCGGACGGTCTGCGTCTCGTTGCCGTGTCCCTGTTAAATGGCCTCACCCAGAAGCAGCTTCATTGCCGCCCCCTGCTGCTCCCGCCGCCTCCACCTGCACCGTGTCGTTTGTTTGTAATCATTATAATTAGCTATTGGTGTGTTGAGTGTGCTGGGCGGCTAGGAGGAGAGGTCCCCAGACAGGCCTCTGACTGTTGTTGATCAGAGATTTTAATTAATATTTAGGGTTCAAAGCTTCTCTCTGGGCCGGATGGACAGGGATGCTTGGGTTTCTCACAGCATCCGTTTCACACTGGGCCGGCGTCCACCCTGCCCTTTTTACGTCATCCTTGAGGAATGGGCTATTTTTAAAGTCCAGTTCACCAGCGTGGTTTCGAGCCCTCCCTCTGGGTCCAGCACGGCGCTGGGGGGCCGCGTGGCCAGTGTGGCCCATAGAGGCTGTGGCCTGGGGGGCCGTGTGGTCCCGCACATGGGCCGTGCTAGGGGTGGGGGCCACAGCCCAGTCTGAGAGCAGAGCGCGGTGGCCTCCGAGGAGGTCGGCTCTCGGCCTGGTGGGGGGGATTGACCTACGTGCACGTGGCGGGGAGGCTCTCTGATGGGTGCACAGAGAAGGTGACATGCGCACTGGGCCCTTAGCAAAAGCCCTGAAAACGTCTCTGTTTGGCCCACCCCTCACCTGGGACCCCTTCTCCCGGGTGGGCCGGTGGTGCAGCGGGCAGGGTCTCCTGCCATCGGTGTGGCACTGCGGGGACGTGGCACTGCGGGGACGCCGGCAGTGATGAGGGAGGGGCGGCGGGTGGAGCACCGGCAGCACTGTGCTCAGAGCTTCCCCGCGCCTCTGCACTGACTGTCCATCCCCCGGGGCAGCGTTCCCGCCAAGGATCCCTCTGGGGAGTCCCTCATCATGAGCCCTGAGGAGTTTGAGCGCATCAAGTCGGCATCCCACGTCCTGACCAGAGAAGAGCTCGAGGCCAGGGAGCAGGCCTTCAAGAAGGAGAAGGAGGCCATCGTGGTAGCTGCCCTCCCTGAGCCCTGATCTCTGCAGACGGGAGGGGGGAGCTATGGTTGGGGGGGGCCCTGGAAGGAGGCGTGAGTGCGTGCTTCGTGGAGACTCGAGACACGCTAGCGTGGACACCAGGTGTGGGAACAGCTGCGGGGTGGGGGAGGGGTGAGGAGGAAGCCAAGCTGAGAAACTTCTGGGTCCCGCTAGCAGGACGGGCGAAGCCACGCTGGGGGGGTCCCACTGGGTGGCCTGTGGTAGCCGGGCCAGTGCCCCCGGCTGTCCCCCGCTGATTCACACCGTCTCCCGTAGAATGCGGTGACCAAGCGGAAGAAGATCATGAAGCAGAAGGAGATGGTGTGGAGAAACACCAAGAAGCTCAGCGACCTGGAGGAGGTGGCCCAGGAGAGGGCCCAGAACCTCCTGCAGAGAGCCAACACTCTGCGCATAGAGCAGGAGGAGGAGCTCAAGGACATGAGCAAGGTGGGGACGCCCTTCCTCCCTCCTCCGAGCACTCGCGGCCACTCCCCCTCCCTCCTCTGCTGCTCCAGATGGACTAGGGGCAAGGAGGGGGTGACAGGGGAGGGGCTGGCGGAGGAGGGCTGTTGCTGTGGTCAGAGGGAGGACTGGCCTTGCCGCGTGCTAGCTGTGTGACCTTCAGTGAGTCACTCTCCCGCCCTGGGCCCCACTTTCTTCCTGCGTCAGACAAGAGCGGTAAAACTACTGAGCAGGGTGATTGGCAGGGAGAACTGAGCTTTGCCAGGTGGGGACCGGCCTTCTGTTTCTCTCCCGGGGGCTCAGTCGTGACCGCATGCGGAGGCCCCGGGAAACTGGCTTCTCCCGAGGAGGCCCGAGTCCTTCCTTTAGCTGAGAGCATGAACCAGGGGCTGGGTGGATAGTTGTTTCTCATTTGCATGTGGTTCACTTCCCAAGCAAATGACCTCCGCTGACTCCCAACCCCGTCATCGACACCTTCTCTCCCAGGTTGATCTGTCCTCATGCCTCCTCCTATTTTCCAGAGCTTTCGCTTGGTTATTCTTATGGATGGCTGTCCCCGACGTGTCATGTTGGGCTCTTCCAGCTTAAAAATCTGGTGGCTTGGCCTCTGCATGAGGATTTTAGTTTCCCTGAGAAGTAGAGCAGATGCTGGGGTTCATGGGTCCCTAAGGGGGACCTTGAACCTCTGAAGTTTCATGGAAATTTTATGCATATGTATATAAGTGAATCTTAAGGAGGACAGAGCTCATCGTTTTCCTCACATTCTCAAAGAGTGGTCCATGGCCCCCAAAATACGAAGACCCAGCACCCTGAAAGGTACCTACCGTGGCTTCTTCTTGCACAGACTAGCACTTAGGGTGAGCCCAGTAAGTTTTAGCGTAGACCTATGCTCGGGGGAGGGGAGCAGAAGAACGCTCTTGCTCTCCCGGGCTTGTGCGTGGCGGTGCGTGTGTCCGGCACACTCAGTAGTAAGTACCGTGCTCCCGTTTCTCCCCTCCAGCTTCCACACCCCGTGGTGCATCCCTCCCTATCCCGTGCCTAGACATGGTGCCACTGTGTCATTCCCCCCCCAGATCATCCTTAATGCCAAGTGCCATGCCATCCGGGATGCCCAAATCCTGGAGAAGCAGCAGATTCAAAGAGAACTGGATGCAGAGGAAAAGCGATTGGATCAGATGATGGAGGCGGAACGACAGAAATCCATTCAAAGGCAGGAGGAGCTGGACAGGAAGAGGAGGGAGGAAAGAATCCGGTAAAGTGTGGTTTTGGCATCTCCCTCCTTGTCATTTTCATGGCTCTTTGGGTCCCGGTAGCCTTGCCGAGAGGGAAGAGAAGAGAAATGGTCATTACCACCATCTATTATGATCTCACAACCTTATGAAGAGATTCAGAGAATCGCAGAGCTTCTTAAAGCTGATTCGTAAGATCGCAGCAGGTGCTTCACAATCTGGCCCCAATGCAGCCTCCTTTCCCGCCTTTTCCTGCCATCCCCTCTGCACTCCGCTGTCCCCCAGCGCGCCTGGACTCCTCACGGTTTTTGCTTTGGTTGTTCCTTCCGCTTTGAATACCCTTGTCTTTCCTCTTCTCCTGGAAAACGCTTTCTCTTCTTTTAGTATGTGGCTTTGCTGTCGCCTGCCCTGGAAAGCTCTCTGCCTCCAGCAGGCAGGCTCAGGCTCCCTTCCCTGCGCCCCGCCACACCGTGTCTATACAGCAGCACGTGGCTTCTTGCCCCGGGGCTCTCTGGCCCTCGCCGGAGGACTGCACGCTCACGCAGGACAGCGTTGCCGTCTTAGTTCATTTCCGTAGCTCCTGGACCCAGCAGAGTGCTGGCCTGTAGCAGGTGCCTCACACACGTTAGAGGGAGACATTCAGTCTCCTTCCTTTTGCAGAAGAGGACAAGTAAATTTACCGGAGCAGGTAAATGACAGAATGACAGGGTCCCGGCTCTAGAGCATCAACCACGTAATGCGAGCGTTCCCTTGAACCACCCCGATCGGCTCTGCCCTGTCCCGCTCCAATTCTGTGCTCTTGAGCCGTTCATCTCTGTACTTCCAGTAGGCACCTGCTCGACCATGGCCGGCTCCCTATAAACGTGGATTTAATGGCTAAGTGGCTCTTCATCTTCTGCACAAACAGCTCCAGTTAAAGAAAAATCTCTGCCTCATTAGGCCACTCTAACGACCTGAGCTGGTCCTTACACTGAGCCCCAGCCTGCCGCCGTGTAGCTCTTACTCATTCCTCCTGCGTATTTCATCTGGAGTCATGAAGCCATTCAAGTGCTCCACCTGAACGGCCATCTCGTCGTCCTTCCTCCTGATTCTTACCCTAGCCTGTGTCTTCTCTCACTCTCCCAGCCTTTACTCAGACCTCGTGGGGTGTGGGGGCCTCCAAGTTTATCGTCATCCCAACAACACCTAGGGAGTCACTGGCAACAGCACTGATTGTAGACTCCGGGTTCTCTGCTTTTTACTGCTGAGCAAGGGCATCGCTGAGTGGGGAGGCTTGTTCGGACCCAGCCCCGTCCACCGGCAGTGGGAGAGCCGTGGCACGTGATACACAGCTAGCGGAGGGGGTGTGCGAGGTGGGTGGGAGGCAGGACACACTGGGTGCTAGCAGACGCCCCGGAGGAAGGAGAGGTCCCCGGCTTCCTAAGTGTGTGAAGCTGGCAGAGGAAGCTAGTTCCCCATGGTCGCTCCGGGAGGGCTCAGGAGGCGGTAGGATTTCAGGAGCTCGTGACACACGGAGAGGCAGAAGGCGCAATGCATATGTGGGGTGCCCTCTGGGGCAAACAAACGAAGAAGGGGAGTCTCAAGAAGGGGAGCTTGCAAGAGGAGAGGAGGACAGCCCGCTCACGATGCTTGACACCTGAGAGGGACTTTGGTCTGGGCTCATGGAGAGTAGCGATGTATGTAGGAGGCGCTGGTCCAACTGTTGCTGGGACGCCCTCCCATCTGGGGGGTTATTCGGGTGGAGGTTGGAGCAGAGAAGCGTGGGCGCGGGTTTCTGAGCCCCTGTGGTGTCGTTTGCTCCTAGAGGAAGACGGCACATTGTGGAGCAGATGGAAAAGAACGAGGAGGAGCGGTCGCTGCTCGCCGAGCAGCGGGAGCAGGAGAAGGAGCAGATGCTAGAACACATGGAACAGCTCCAGGAGGAGGATCTAAGGGTAACGGGCCGGATTACCACCAGTTAAATGCCGAATTCCACCAGCAGCCGCGACAGCTCTCCGTGATTGGGGGTGTCAGGGGGTGGGCTGATGGGCTGTCAGGCCCGCGATCGCTTTGCAAGACCATCAGCCTGACGGCCGTGTCGAACGTTCCTTTGACGGTGGCGCCACTCTGGGGGTGAGCGGGGACTTGGACAGGTACCGTCCCTGCCTCCCGGGGACTTGGGGTCTGGGACCAACACATCCATGGGCGTGGACACAGAAAGGAAATATACAGCTATATGCATTGCACAAACAAACATGGGGATGTTTTATAGTCTTCCCGCAGCTATTTAGGGATGTGATACACTTTGTAGATGTCTTAGCCCTCCCTGTCTTAGGCTCCGGCTCCCTGCTGTTCCCTCACGCCAAGTACACAGCGTCCGAGTGCGGTTAATTGTGTGAAGGAGCCAAACCTTTTTCCCCCGTTAGTCTAGATAAGAGTAGTAGGCATATGCATTGCAAAAGAAATGATGACAAGCCTGCTCAGACCAAGTAGACTTGAAGGAGCCCTCTTCTGTTTGCCTGCTCTGGTCTATCGCAATACGCAAGGACCCCTCGCACAGTGGGGAAGCCAGGCGAGCCTTCGGGGTGTTTATTCTTTCTGCCCCCCCTCCGTTTTTTACCTTTGAAAATTTTTATACACACAGACAAGTGGAAAGAATTGTATCACACCCACCCATGCTCCACCGAGATTTCATGATCGTGAATCTGCCTTAGTTGTTTGTCTCTTTCGCATGTATGTATATTCTGTTACTGTGAAGGTCTTCGACAGTGATTGCAGATATCTGGAGACTTTGCTACTAAATGCTTCAGCCCTCATCTGCGAAGAACAGAGGTGTCCTCTTACCAGTCATCAGTGCTGATGTCTCATCCCCTCATCAAAAAATGGAATCCAGTGGATTCCAGTATCACTTAATACTTAATCCACATTCAGATTTCTGCAATTGTCCCAAAAATGTATTTCCAGTTTTCTTTTTTTCCAACTAGGATCCAATCAAGTTCCCTGCCTTGCATTCACCTAAGCCTCTTTCATCTGCTTTGACCTAGAAGAGTTCTCTCGTTGCTTCCTTCCTTCATTTTTTGGCACCCAGGCCAGTTGACTCGAAGAGTTTCCTCCATTCTGACGTGTTGGATTATTTCCTCATGGTGTCATTTAACTCATGGGACATGTATTCTTCAGTTTTTCTCCTCTTCCCCCGCGTTAATGGACGATTGGGTTGTCACCTCCCAGTGATTTGATGATGGTGCGAAACCAACAAAAACACTAACACGGAAAGTAAATAAATAGGCAAAGAAGTAAGTCAATACATGATGGTATATAGGTCCTAGATCGGTATTTGGCAGGTTTTCTAGTTGTGCCGGTCGGTGGGATTAAATAATGCAGGGTACCAATGGCAGGCCTGAATGTGGTGGGAAGTGGGGAGAGAGGAAAGGAAGAAAGGGAGAAGAGGGAAAAGGAGTAGAGAGTCACTGGGCCGGGTGGGGAAAAGTAGGGTGAGTGAGGAGGTAGGCGCGGGGAGAGTGAGGGAATGCTGCCTGCCGTGAGTCACGCAGCGCCGGCCGGGTGGGAGGCAGCGCCGGGCGATCTGGTGCAGAAGGCTCTCCGGGAGGCCTGCATGTGGCTGTGAGTCAAGCTCGGGGAGAGCCAGCAGAGCTGCCTCCCGATGAGTCAGGGCAGAAGCTGGCCTGAGGAGGAGCTGGAAGTCTAGGGTAGGGCATAGCCTTTGAGGAATGGAGGGAGCTGGAAACAGTGTGTGGGGGGGAGTTGCTGGGTAGAAGAATTTGAAGAGAAGAGATGGAGATTGGTGGGAGGATATAGGTAGACCGGCTGCCAAAGATTCTACTCCAGGACCTGAGAATGTGCTCGCTCTGATCTTCAGGGTCTTTGAAAGGCTCAGGATCCTTCCTTAGAAGGGATCTTGTCACTCAAGGTCACACTGGTACCCTGACCTCCATCATTCGTTGTCTTTCTCTGTGTCTACCATTTCCCCCCCTTTTTCTCATATGCCACTCACTTTGGTTCCCCCCTTTCCTTGTTTTAGCTTATTGAGTATTTGCTGTTTTCCTATCATTGGGCTACTCCACATGTTGCCGGGGAAGACAGGAAGTGCGACGCGGTCCCAGTCTTCTGGCTGGGACAGGGTAAACGCACAGGAAGGAAAGGGGGCCTCCAAGCCAGTGCCTAACCAAATCCCAGGAGGTATGGCACCGTCTTAAGTGCAGAGGGGATTCAGAAATGAAGAGAGAACTGGAAGTTGGGGCAACATTCCCGAGAAGATTGGAACTTTAATTTAGAAAGACCAGGTTTCAAAATTGTGGCACCGCCTTTTGTTAGCTGGATGGCCTTGGACAAGTAAATTCGGGGCCTCATCGTCTTCATCTGCGTGAGAGAGATAACAGGTTCTACCTTTCAGGGCTTGGGGATGTATCTGGGTTTCAGAGATAGGCTCTATAAAGTGCCCAGCGAATAGAAAATACTCAATTAGGGCAATACTTTATTATTTCATTCATCACTGTTGAATAGAGACCAGAAGCTAGGGTTTGACAAAGAGAGGGAAATTGAAGGCAGGAGAAAAGGCCAGGAACGATGGGTAGGAACTTCGAATGACATGTGGGAGACACCGGGGAGAATTTTAAGAGCCTCCACTTCCCCGAGAGTGTGTAGAAATCATCCGAGTCGGGCTGCCACCAAGCCAAGTGGGTGCGGGCCGCGAAGAGGCCATGTGAGTGCGAGGGGTCGTTGGCGATGTTTGAGAGAGCTGCTTTACCAGAGCTAGCGGCGACAGCTGGCCCGCAGGTGTGCCCCTGCCTCTGTGTCTCCGTCCTTATGGGCCAGTGTCTCTGGGTCTTGTCCCCTTCTACCCGGAGGCTCTCTTCCTTCCGATGGCAGGACGTGGAACGGAGGCACCAGCAAAAACTGAAGATGCAAGCTGAGATTAAGCGCATTAATGACGAAAACCAGAAACAGAAGGCGCAGCTGCTGGCGCAGGAGAAGCTGGCGGAGCAGATGGTGATGGAGTTCACCAAGAAGAAGATGGTAGGTCTCCAACGCCTGGGACTTCTGGCCACAGGGAGCGGCCGGCTGAGGTCTAGGGGACTCACGACAGGAAGCCGTGTGCCCATTCCAGAATTCATGTCCTTCGTTCAAGGGCCCGGCTGCTCCTTCTCTTCATCTTGGCCGCTGGTTCATTAGGCCGGAAGGGACACCCAAATTAGGGCATTATATCCTCATTAGCACCTTTGATTAGAAGTTGAATGAGGGTCAGGTACAGGCCGGGGAGAAAATGAAAACTATTGGGGAAAGTAAAGTTTTGTGGATTCCTCGGGGGAAAGCACAGTTACATCCCCAGTAATCAGAGGTCACCCGCCCCATAAGTTTCTTGTGAATATTCTGCTGTTGGGCATCCCGTACTGGGGGCTAGACTCCGAGAGGAGAGCTGCTCCCACCGCTGCTGTGGGAACTGTGAGCACAGATGCGGTGCCCGGCAGAGAGTGACGCCGCTCACGGGGACCGGGACTGGCTCAGGACTCAGGCCGAGGAACGGAGTGATTGGGGGCAGTGGGGAACGGAGGGCGAGAGGAGCTTCTAAGCCCAGTTTGGATGGAGCGAATATGGGGTTACATAGAAGGAGAAGGAAGGACCGAAGGCGGCAGGAAGGTTATTTGGTTCGTCATGTGCTGGTCCTGCCTCCCCTGCTGGTTTCCAGGCTCCGTGGTGACAGAGAGCACGTCGCACTTCTCCCCGGTGGGGGTGACAGGCAGGGGGACGGGTACGCGCTGAAAAGGCGTGTTTGATATGCCTGTGCGCTCCGAACGCAAACCACAGAAAATGAAACTCCACGAAGCTTAAGTTTGGGTGTTGGCTTTCTTGTTGGGTGCTGGGGTGTGCAGGCAACAGAGCAAGAACACAAGACGGGGACAGGGGTGGGCGGTGCCTAAGAATGGTCACCCGACCGCCATTCCTCGAGGGCTCAGACCACGCATGGGCTCTATGGGTCTCGCCGAGCCATTACGACCCCTTGTAAGCCCCGGCACCGAGTGATTCGACATATCCTAAATGCTTCCCCGTGTGTCCAGTACGAGCCTGGGCTGGATAACGGTGTGGCCTTTGTGCGGAGCTCGGCCAGGGTTCCCCTGAACGGGCAAAGGTGGTGTGATGAGGCAGCACGTGTAGGCGCTGGTGACCAGGTTGGCTGGCTGCAGCGGAGTCCGCGGCGGTCACGGTCAGAGGCGAGGCGGTGAGGGGACAGGTTGCTGAGAGCCGTTGTTGGGGGCGCCTTGGACCTTGGGCAGAGCTGGAAACATGGAATGAGGAGGAGTCACCCTAGATTTCTGAGAATAGGGCCTGTCTTCATACGTGGAAAGGACATTGGGGGGAGGAGCTGGGACAGGAAGGGGTCACCCGCAGAGGGGTCGGGCGCTTGGGCATGCCCACAGCCCACCATGAGTACCACGTACATCACGAGTCTGTCTCTGACCCCACGGTGGCCTCTGCTCTTGTCTCCAGGGCTGCCCCTTTAGAGGTGAGGGCAGAGATTGGCTGCGGAAGCCTCCAGAGTTCCTTGCCTGCATCGAGGGGGAGGTGGAGCAGAGACCAGCTCGGACGCACGCCTGACAAGCAGGCAACTCGCTGGGCTGCCCGGGAGTCTGGGCAGGTAGAATGACGGTTATGGAACATTCTTTATGGGAGGATCACATTTCCACCCAGCTCCAGCCATTAGTCTATGACTACCCAAGAATGGTGGTTAGGAGGCTGGGCTTGGGAGGATTTTAGGGATGTGTCTGTTCCTTCGGAGAAGCGGCAAAGGGAGCTAACTTTGATGGCTCACTCCTTCATATCTGCTAACCGCAGTGGGACTGCCCAAAGCATGGTTGGCCATTCGCCCAGGGACTAATGAGATAACTTCCACCTGCTGCACTTTACAAGACAGGCAGGGTGCCACAGTTGTTACTGGTAGAAACGTGGCCCAGTGGCCTCGCAACTTAGACATTGTCTGCGATGCCGTGGAAGGAGCGTGAAGGCTAGGCTTGGGATACCTGCATTCAAATCCTGTTGGGTAGTTGACTAGCTACCGGATCTTGGATCTTGGGCAGGACCCTTGCTCTGTATAAATGTCGGTTTCCTCATCCACAAAACCTGTCTTGTGAAATGTCGTAGGGGCCCTCTGGGATTGTATAGGAGGAAGCGTTTTGTAAACAATGAAGCATTTTGCAATGCTAATTGACTTTATTCATGCATCGCTAGTTATGTTGCCTTACCTTAAAAAGAGGGAGTGATATGGGAGATACCGGAAAGACTGTGGCAGGGACTTCCGTTTCTCTGCAAGGCTGGGGCAAGGGGAGCTGATCTCTAAGACCTTTTCTTCCTGGCAGGCCCGAGAAGCAGAGTTTGAGGCTGAGCAGGAGAGAATACGGAGGGAGAAAGAGAAGGAGATCACCCGTCTGAGGGCCATGCAGGAGAAGGCCCAGGATTACCAGGCAGAGCAGGTACCTTCTTAGTCTTGGCTTCCTTGGGCCTCCCCAACCCCTTAACTATTCCCTTGTCGGCCTGCAAAACCGACCCGAAGGACAGAGATGCCGAAGAGGGCGTGCAGGTCACCTAGACTTGAGTCGTCTGGGGGCAAAGGGGTGGCTGCCCCCAGTGCCTGCGGCAGCGAGGACTGGGCAGGGCATCATATGCTGAAGGTTCGAGAGAAAGCTTTTGGCTGCTATGTAAAGAACTTGCAACCTTAACTTTCACCGAAACGTGTCACCAGAGGACCTGTGGCATCTCCATCATTAGCAGTTTTTAAAATGAGAGGTGACTGCCGGATCGCCCGGAGGTGTTGGAGGTGTAGGGAAAAGAACTGGGATCAGTGGTGGGGGAGGACAAGCCAAGACGCCTCAGGGTTAATCTACCGACCAGAAAGTTCGACAAGAGTCCGCGTACTCTATCTGTTGCCAGGGAAGTTCTCGGCTCTCCTCAAAGCAGGCCGTGTCCGAGCCTGCAGTCGGGGTCTTCCCAAGGGGCCCGGCCGGTACTGAGGTCGGTGTGCACCCTGGCGGGTGTCCCCACCCTCTCCTTTCCCAGGACGCCTTGCGGGCCAAGCGCAACCAAGAGGTGGCAGACAGGGAGTGGCGCAGGAAGGAGAAGGAGAACGCTCAGAAGAAGATGGAGACGGAGGCCAGACTGCGCAGAAGCCGGCTGGAGCAGGTGGCCTTCAAGGAGCACAGTCTGGCCGTCCAGGTGCAGCGGGACCGGGACGAGTTCGAGAGGGTTCTCCGGTAGGTGGGGCTGGGCGCCTTGGCTTCCTCTCCTTGAACTCCACTCCTGCGCGGAGGGGACCTTGCTGGCATGTCCGCAGACGGATGTGCATGCATCTTGCCTGGGAGGGGGGGGTGTCATTCCAATGAGATGAGTGAGATGAACATCTCATCGAATATCTATCAGTGAGATGAACAGCTGAAATGTGCAAAGACAAGCATTTCCTGATCAGGGATTTGGAAAACAGCACCTGGACGTATCTAAGGAATTGGGTATTTTTGGGATCATTTGTCCCGGAGGATTAAAGGTGTGAGTAAAAGTGTGTATCTGGTCCCTCTGCCCTCCCCGGCTTCCATGTCCCCCTGCAAGTTAGGGATGAAGTTGCAGCCGGGAGGTTGAGAGACAGAGAGAACTTCCAACACCAAGGTTGTGGGTCACTGGAGAAGAGCCTGGGCTGGGGGCTGGCGTCTTTGCCGTTTATTTGATAAATACGTATTAAGCACATAAATTCAAGACTCTGTGCGGGAGGCTCTGGGAGATTTTAGAGGTAAACAAGAGGCTGTCCTTGCCCCTTCACACGGGACGAGCTGGCAGACGCGTATTCGGACGGACCTCACCTATATTTATCCATCGGGCCTGCCTTGCCAGCTCTTCATCGTTTTATTTTTGTTCCCTTTTGGCTCAGTGATAATCCCCACCCGTAAGTGCAAGTGGAACGTTCACATCTGTCACTTTCCCTGCCCCGCGTCCACCCCTCGAGCTGCCATGGCCACAGCTGCTCTGGCGTCTGTCAGTCAGATCCGCCACCGCCAGACCCGGCCCCTGGGAGTTCCCTCGGCGCTGCTCCGGCCTAACTGGGGCTGACCCCTTTCTTGCTGTGGTTCAGAATCTGCAAGAGCAGAAGCTTCCAAAGGAAACAAACAAAACAAAATTGGAAGGGGGGAGGCTCTGCCTGCTCTCGGTCCGGACCAGCGGGGCCCCCCTTGCCCCCCACCGCGGGCCCCCAGCCAGAGGCAGAGCAGATCTGTAGGAATCTCCGTCCTTGCCAGAGCCAGATTTGATCGGACTCTGGGCCCCCAGCCTGTCCCCCACTTGCTGCGGCGCCCTTTGGCTCTGTAGCTTTCCCTGCCCTCAAGGGTCGTGCCGCGGTCTCCGGAAACCTGCTGAAGGAGGCGGCTTCCTTAAGGGCCCCACAGATTCCCCCCTGGGCTGCAGACCTTTCAGGTGTCTGCCCTCGCCGGCCTCTATGCTCTTGGACGCCCGCATTGCCTTGGCGCGCACTAATAAATACTAATGGAAAGGAATTAAGGGTCCTACTTTTGCCACTGACCCATCTGTCCCTTCTTTGTTTTGTTTGCCCAAAACATATGCGCTAGCCGGTTATTAAAGTGGGGCCGGCCCTCTGGAGACCTTCCGCCTCGGCTGATGTTCTAGGTGAGCATCCAGGCCTGCTGTCTCCGGGCCACGCGACCGCCCGTGCGGGTGTCCTCAAGCGCTCGGGGCGTCTCTGCTGTACCAGCAATCCAACTTTTCCCGCTTCGAAAGCACGACCTCTAGATGGCCTCTGTAGGGGCCTCCTGCTCCTGGAGAGAGGAACGCCCTTGCCTGGCAGCCCACTGCCTAAGCCGGGATGGCTGACCTACCCTTCCCGGTGGCTCCGAGAAACGCCCGGGAGCTCGCAGAGCCTGCGGCCCGGGCTCCACCCCTGCAGATTTTGGAAGCTCCCGGGTCACTGTAAGGCAGCCAGGCTGCAAGGTCACGGCCCTGATCCCATGAAGTGACCAGGCTTTTCCCCATGCAGATGCCTGCCAGCATCTGGGCCTCCCGAGTGTCAGGGGTTCCGTTTCCGGCCTGTTTCGCCTGACGTGAAACAGCAGAATGCCATTCTCTATACAGGAAAATACACGGGCAAGGCGTGGAGGTGGCGCTTGCTGCTATCGCGGAGGCGTCGGAGCGGTTGGGGTTTGGAGTGTAAACGGAGAGGGGTGAGGAAGTCGGCAGGTGTCTCCTGGCAGACTGGGGGGCTCTGTGGCAGGTGCGGTGCTGGGAGGTGGCCCCATGTTTTGCGGGGCTGGGACAACGGCTGGCCAGCAAGCATGTCCCCTGGCGAAGCCCTTCCAGAAGGCTCCCTCAGTGCCTCTCCTCGCGGGGCCAGCTCAGCCTCATCCATGGGGCAACCTGTGTCCCTCCTGCAGGGCTCAGAGAGAGCAGATCGAGAAGGAGCGGCTGCAAGAGGAGAAAAAGGCCGCGGGGCGCTTGCGGCACGCCGACGAGCTCAGGCGCCAGGTGCGCGAGAACCAGCAGAAGCAGGTGCAGGATCGCATTGCCACCTTCGAGGAGGGCCAGCGCCTCCAAGAGGAGGCCCAGAAGCGGCGTGAGCGCATCGACGACATCAAGAAGAAAAAGATCGAGGAGCTGAGGTGTGCTGCAGCCCCTGCCGCCCGCCGCCTCTCCCCATCCCCGTCCCCGAGGGCAGGGCGCAGGGTGCGTGGGGGTCAGGGGACCGAGGGGTGACAGGTGCTCTGGGGGGGCCCTTTCTCCTGGAGGGGGCTCCGGCCGAAGGCTCTGGGTCTGGGGCTGCCTGCCTTTCTGGGAACTCCGAGGTGGGGGCTAGGGCCTTGAGGGGAACATATTTGGGGGGCGGACTGTGGGAGCAGGGGTGGGGGTGCAGGCCCCCAGGCTCTGTAAGCCCCTCCCGGGGCCTGCTTCCTGCGGCCCCCGTCACACCTGCCCTGTGTCCCCCCTGCAGAGCCACCGGCCTTCCTGAGAAGTATTGCATTGAAGCCGAGCGCAAAGCTAACATCCTGCCAGCCGCCTCTGTGAACTGAGGGGACCGTCCGTGTCCCCAGGGACACCTGCAGGGGACAGGTTCTGCCCAGTGTCTGGGCGTCCATAACTGCCACTAACCTCGACGTTTCATAGTTACAGATTAGATTTATTCTACTTCCTTAAGCAGCAGCCCAGCTTTCTCGGGGGGCTGGGGCTGCTGGGGCGGGGTGCGGAGCTGTGAGCCCAGCGGGCAATGGGAGCGGGGGCCGTGGGTGGCATGATGCTCTGGGGCAGGGGACGGAAGTGCGCTCTCTGCTGCTGGTCCCCCCTAGCTTCACGGGCCCTTGGCCCTGCGATCCCTGGCTTTTTTGGGACCCTGGGGACATTGCCTTTATGTCCACCTTCAGCACAGCCTTGCTCTGACCCTGTTGCATGGCATGGGGCTGGAGCCGCTCTCTCAGGGAGGGGCTGGGGCAGCAGGGAGCAGGGCTGTGGACAGAGCTCCTACCGGGGCACCTGTGACTCAGACCACACCTGTGGAGGGGGCGGCGTGTGCACCCGGGGCTCACGCTCCGGCTCCGCCCTCCCCTGCCAGAGTCCCACAGACACCTGCTGCCCCCCCACCTTCCCGGGCACACCCAGGACCCCACGCCTCACCCGGACCCGGCTGCCCCCTCACTCAAGCGGCCGGGCTCTCCTCGCTCCGTCTCACTCTGACGGGTGGGGCTCCCCACGGCCCTTGCTGCCTGTGTTAGCCTGCCTCCTGTGTCCCCCAAACCCTCCCAGTCATTCGGTCACTCATTCAAATGCTGCCTGAGTGTCTCCTTTGCTGGGGTGCGCGCCGGGCCCTCGGGGCTGCAGACCCATCCGCCCTCATGTCTTGTGCCTTTAGAATAGTCTCAGCTCTTTTGGAAGCAGCCTGATTCCCAGGCCCCTTGGGGGCTGAAGAGCTGTGGTCCGGGGATGGAGGGGGCGTGGGGAAGGGCTTGCCTCCCAGCTCTCAGCCCCGCGGGACCACCCTGCCCCTGCCCCCTCCGTGCTCCGTTCCTCCAACCCAGAGCCCCTCTCGCGTCCTGAGATGGGCCCGCACGAGAGGAGGCAGGGAGCAGCTGCTCGGCGCGTCCTGAGTGTTTACAACGCCAGGTTATAAGGGCCTCGGGCAAGAGTCCTCTTCTCACAGGGCCCAGGGAGAGTGCGCAGGCAAGCTGCTCCCTGTGCTTGCTCTCCCTCAGAGAAGCCTCTCCACGCACCCTCTCCACCTGCCCCGCCCCGACCAGGCTAGCTGCTGGGGAGGGGGGCTCTTACCCTCTTGCTCAGTGCCCCCCGAGGATGCCCGTCCTACCTGGGGAAGCCGCTCCCTTCCTCCCAGAGGCCTTGGAAAGATGTGGTGCTCCCCCAGGATGGGAGGGACCCCCTGATCTCCTGGCAGCGCCACTGAGGGTTCCGGCACCTTCTGTGGCTGGCTTACTTGCTCAGGCTCCCTGGGCGAAGCCTCTTGCCCTTCATGCCTGCAGGGACCAAGCCGTGAGCCGTCCCTGTTCCAGGGGACCCTCTTGCCAGGAGAGCCAGAAAAGGCCTTGGGTGCCAGGAGTTTGCCCAGATCCCTCCCTGAGTCACCCGTCTCAGGGCCGGGAGGAATGGGCGTCCTCGGAGCGAGGGTCAAGAACAAAGGGCGTTCCAGGTCCATGTGGAGAAAAATGGGCGACGTTCACAGGCTTAAAGCCAGGCTTGCGTTTCGGCAGAACTGGTCCCCGTGAAGCCGCAGGTGTGCGAGGCCTGACAGAACCCACAGCCTAAATCTGAGACCATCCTGACGTGGCCGGGACAGGGGAGGGGTGCGGCTGTCGGTCTGAATAAAAGCCTGGCTTCCGAGATGGGGGGCGGGGGGACGCAGCCGCCTGCGAGCAGGGGAGCACGGTTTGGGGGAGAATCTCTCAGTTCCGCCCTCGGAGTCGCCCCTCCGGGAATTCTTGGAGGTGGCCCGTGATGCGGAGGAGAGGTTTGGTAGCTCCCCTTGGGATTCCTCAATAGCCCCGCGCTGTTCGGGACCGGCCTGAGTCATCCGCAGGAACCCAGTTCCTAGAAATGGGACGTTCCCGGGGCCGGGCGGGCCGCTGGCATCTGAGGCGAGCAGGCCCTCTGCCCCCTCGCTGGGCTGGCAGCGGGGATAATGACGGGGAGAGGACTGCGGCGTCAGTGGGGGCTGGTGGGCTCGGGCTGCAGGAGCAGAGCCCCGCTGACAGGTGGGGGGGACACTCCGGGGCAAAGTGGAGAGACAGATGGACTTCCTGGAGGACTTAGGGGCCCCGGCTCAGGAGCGACCAGCCTCAGTCTTGCTGCGAGACTTGGGGCTTTTGGGCGGTGCTTTCTCCTGGGGAGGGCTTTGGGGTTTGGGTTCTTTCCTGCTCTGGGGCGGAAGTGAGCTCGGAGCCCCAGGAGCACTGAAATAGCTCAGGGGCGGCTGGGAAGCTGCAAAGGGGAGAGCCGGGCTGGGGAATCAGGGAGTGCTGTTCGGGGCGTTGTCTCTGTTGACGTTAAGATGTTAGAAGCTTGTGGAGAAAAACAGAAAAGCATGCCCCAGCTATTGACTTAGTTGTATGGGTACCCAAGGGGCTCCCCAGCCGCCTGTCCCCTGCTCCTTGGGTCTTCTGGTCCCGGCAGTGTCAGACCGGGCTGCTTGGCACAGTCTGGCAAATCCAGTGGCGGGGCTCCGCCTCGGAGCCCTGGGTCAGGTCTGCAGGCGGCCGCCTCCCGGGCGCCCGTCCCCAGCTGCCCCTGTGTGCCTGTTGCCTGCGTCAGGCTCCGCCGTGGCTTGGAGGCGGTCTCCGAGCCTTGCGCCTGCCGGAGAAGCAGCTCGGGTTGAGTGTGACTCAGCAGCCTTCCCTGGTGGCCAAGCCGGGCTGCCCCTGACTCAGTGGGGCGCTGGGATGTCCTCGGCATCCCCATTGGAACTGGGGTCACAGCTGGGCATTAATTGGTCTCAGTAAAGGCACTTTGATTAGGCTCGGATGAAAGGGGCTCAGAGAGTTCAAAGCCACACGGGGCTTTTGGGGTGAGAAAGGGTGGCAGCCGTCTAGGTGACAGTAGAGAGGAGACGCGGGAGTCTCAGACGAGAAGTCTGGGGCTGGAGGCCGTGGAGCTTCTCACTGCTCTCCCTTTTCATCCAGGCTGCCAGCTCCTTCCGCAGAGGGCGGGCTGGGGGACAGCTTGGCGGGAGGATGCCTCACCCTGCATCCTAGGCTGCTGCCAAGGTGACCTGCTCCCCACCCCCCCACTCTGGGAGGTATCCCCGCAAAGCACTCAAGGTTCCCCGGAAGAAGCTCATTTCCAACATCACAGAAATCCGGCATCCTCGAGAAGGATAAGTTGCTCTTGATCTGCCAGGCCTTACATAGACGTTCCCTGTCTCAGCCTCCCTAGTTCAAGGTCTGCATCTCTCCTTGCATTCTGCGTGTCCTCCTGGGAGAGGCATGGTTGTCATCTCAGTGCCCACTGATGGCTTTAATGCTGGGACAGGAACAGGGTTGAGATTTTTGGTGGTTTTCTCAGGAGGCTCCTGGAAAGAGGAGTCAAGGGGGTGGATGAGAGTGGAGATCCAGAGGAAGCGGCCAGAGCTAATGAGCATTTCTGTATGGCCCCTGGGGAGAGACCATCCCCAGGCTAGTGGGGCGAGCCCCAAATGAGAGAATTGCAAGTCTGGAAGGGACCCACAAAGACCCTCTGGTGCTTGAATCTCCTTTGTAACCTCTAATCAAACAATCGGGCAGTTCGAACTTGCATACCCTGAGAGACAGGATGCTCATCCCCACATAAGGCAACCCAAGCCATCTCAGACCAGTCCTGGTGCTCAGAACATCTGCCTGTACATCCACCTGCCGGCGGGGACCGCACGAAACAGGTCCAGGCCCTTTTTACACACCACACCCTTTCAGGTACCTCATACCCTGGCTCCGTGTGGGCACGTGTTCGAAATTCCGGAAACACAGGACTCTTCTGAGCGTTTTGTGGGGTGGGGGCGGTTGTTGGAAGGAGGAAGCGGGGGAGGGGGAAGCTGGGCATTTAGCCCTCCTGACAGTTAACATTTCCACTGTCGCGGCCAGCCTGGCCTCACTGCCCCTGAGCCCCACCCCTCGGCACCGCCTCCCCCCACCCCTCCCCGTGTCCGGGCAACGGGAAGCAAACAAACACAAGGAGAGCAGAGTGAGGGCTGGCGGGGCGGGCTCAGTGGGGAAGCCTGAAGCAGACCCACACCCGGCTTGGCTCTGGCCCTGCCAGTTTCCACGCATCGGCCACTGCCAGGGGCCGCCCTGGGCACCTTGGAGGACCACCGTGCCCCTCTGCAGTATGCGTCGGGGGGATCCACGTGGCACAATCAAGAGCAAATTTTATTTCTATACATTCAAAGTCCCACTGGACGTGTGGAGTCACCCAGCCCGCGGTCTCTGCACGCACAGACGTGCAGGCTTCTGGGACGACCAGTCTGAGTCGTCTGGTCCGTCCTGAAGGCCTGGCTCCAATCCCAGTGATCGCCCTGCTGGAGGGGGAGCAGCTCCCCCGAGGTCCGGGTCTCAAGGATCTTCCCCTCAGTGTGGAAGTCAGCATCGGCCGACCCTCCCGGCCTCGCCCTCTTCTCCGGTGGCCCGGCACCTCCCCGGTTCATTTCCCGAGGGCCGGCACACTCCTCTGGCCACTCTCCGTGCTCCCGGGCGCATCACGAGTGGTCCTCCAGGGCTGTCTGTGAGTCCCTCCCACCAGGTCGGGGGGCTGGCCGCCTGGCGCCATGGCTCGCGACCCGGTGAGCCAGGGGGCACCCCTTCCCTCGCTGCTCCCCCCACCCCCAGGCCGGGTGCTCCAGAAGGACACAGCGGGCTGTGCTACTGGCCCCCTCTGTCTGTGGGATGGATGAGGGCCCCGCAGGATACGGCTGATCTCTGTGAGGGGAGCACAGCTCGTATCTTCAGAGTCGCTCCGATCTTTGGGTTTGTCACCAGGAATCCCCACACTCCTTCTAAGCCGGTCCCGTCACAGCCGCTCAGCCGGTGAGGTCCAGCCCCTCAGCCCCAGCCGGGTTCCTGAAACTGAGCCCACACATGCCGTCGGCCTTCGGTCCGTCACCGACCACCCCTTCCTCGTCGGAACTCGGCCCCGCCGCACCCCCTGTGCCGCCCTCCTGTCGCTGTTCAGACGGCTGCTCCTGGAGCCTGTCCTCCGGGGGCCCCTCCCGGGTCTGCTGCCCATGCCCTGGGCGCTGTAGGGCTGAGCCTGGGTCTACACGGGGTCCTGAGAGAGGGGCTGAGGAGCCTGCTGACTGTGTGTGTGTGTGTGTGTGTGTGTGTGAGTGTGAGAGTGTGTGAGTGTGTGAGTGAGTGTGAGTGTGTGAGTTTGACTGTGTGAGAGTGTGTGTGAGTGAGTGAGTGTGTGTTTGTGAGTGTGTGTGTGAGTTTGAGTGTGAGAGAGTGTGTGAGTGAGTGTGTGAGCGAGTTTGTGTGAGTGTGTGAGTGAGTGTGTGTGAGTTTGACTGTGTGAGAGTGTGTGTGAGTGTGTGAGTGAGTGTGTGTTTGTGAGTGTGTGAGTGAGTTTGAGTGTGAGTGAGTGTGTGAGTGAGTGTGAGAGTGAGTGTGTGAGAGAGGGTGAGTGTGTGTGAGTGTGTGTGAGAGTGTGAGTGTGAGTGCGTGAGTGAGTGTGAGTTTGACTGTGAGTGTGAGTGTGTGAGTGTGTGTGAGTGTGTGTGTGAGTGTGTGTGAGTTTGAGTGTGTGTGAGAGAGAGTGTGTGTGAGTGTGTGTGTGTGTGTGAGTGTGTGTGAGTGTGTGTGTGTGTGTGTGTGTAGCTTAGCAGGGGGCAGGTTGCAGACCCAGGGTCCCGGCAGGGGGCACGGGAGCTTGAGCTTGAGCCTGGGGTCCCGGGGAGCGGGGCTGGAGGCGGGGCCCACAGGGCCGTGTGCGACTGCTGTGCAGGGCTTTGGAGGAAGATGAGGCCGGCCGGCCGAGGCCCCTGCCTGTCCTTCCTTCCCCAAGACATCGTGGGGCTGGGCTGCCCCTCGGCTCAGAAGCAGCCTCGGGGCTCCTCCGGCTGCTGGGCCTGCCTCTTCCCTTCTCGGTGTCTCTGTTCACTCCTTTCTATGCCTCTGTCTTGAGATTCTGCTTTTGTCTTAGGCTAGAAGGAAATACAACCCGCACTGGGCGGCCTGCATGGGGGAGGCCCAGTCTCCCCTGGTGAACGACGATTTCTTAGGGGAAAAGCAAGAGGCCCTTTAGGAAATGTGGGCGCTGGATCCCGGATGGCAGCCTGGGCCCCTGCGTCCTCGGTCTCTCAGAGCCTCTGATGAGCCATCCGGGTGCCTCTGGCCCTTCACCGAGCCCCTGCTCTCCCAATCACCTTCTCTCCCCCGGGGCACCGACAGGCAGACTGCCACAGTCCCCGGGATGTGTCCAGACCTTTCTGAGACCTGCAGAGAAAGTGGGTGGGGACATGGGATGTTTGGGGGTGGAGACTGGGTGGGGGAAAGGGAGAAGGAGGAGTTGGGGTCGGGGGCTCCCACAAGTGGCCTCTCTTCCTCTGTGGAGGAGACACACGGGCTGGGGGCCGGGCCTGTGCTGGGAAAACCAAGCTGATACCCCAGGGCCCTCCCTTGGCCGCCTCCCCCCCAAAACCCTGCAGGGCTCAGGGCACAAGGCAGGAAGGCTGGCAGCTTCATTTATGGGCCCCAAACTATAAGGAGGTGGCAATTAGCCCTCAGTGGGTCAAAGGAGAACAACAATGTGCTTTGCCTTTTTAGGCTTTGAGGGGCCCCAGTGTGGAGCCCTCAAAAGTGGCTATTCTTCTAGAAGCATCTAGGCCCTCGGTCTCTCCCAACACGCATCCTCAAGACTCCAAAACCAGGACCCTCATCTGAGCCAGTAACACTGCTGCTGGCGGACCCTGTCTTCTGGTTCAATATGGCGCCCGCGCCCCACTCACTGCTGAGAGCTTCTGCGCCCCCCACCTGTTCCCCGGGGAGCTGGACTGGTGGCAGGCTTGGCCCGTGGAGCGGGACTCCTGGGGTTACCTTTGTTAGGGGATTGATTTGCTTGAGGTGGGCTCGTGCATACGTGGAACTCTCTCCCTGACCTTGGGACCTCAGTCCACACACTGGTACATGATGATGGGACACTGGAGTTCTTCCAGAGCAAAGGGATGAATATTCCAGCCAATCTGGCATTTAGCAGATGGAGACTGAAGTCTTTCGGTCTCATAAATAAAACCTCACTTTGGATCCCCACGAATCACCCTGCCCATATGACAGCGACTCGTGTCCTAAACGTGACCGTCGTCCGTCCTAACTCGAGTACCCTGCTCGGATTGAACAAATCCTGGTAGCAGGAGCCCCAGCCCCGAGTCAGCCCCGAGTCAGGCTGTGGATGCACGTGAACCCCGTTCTTGCCTTGTCCGGGCATGGCCCCCCTGCCGCAAGCCCAGGCCTCAGCTCCCGCTGTCGATCTAGCTTCCTCGAGCCTTCGCTCCCTCCTGGCCTCAAGTCTGACCTCGAGCTCATTGGTGATCACGACTAACTGACCCAAGCTTCACCCCGACTCTGGCATGAACCATCAGGACCCAAGCCACCAACCCTGTACTCAAGTGTGTTCAATCCCCTTCTTGCTGGCCCGCGGTTCTCCCCCTGCCCATCCCTGACCTTCTGCACTTTCCCCTGCGGGTGGGTCTACAAACCCGCAGGGCCACGGAGCCCTTTCCTGGGGGCCACTCTGAGAGCCAGGATGCCTGGCTGTCCCCACTCTGTCAGGCCCACAGCAGCCCCTGCGCTGCACCCCCTGTCTGTAAAGTGAGGAGTAATGATCCTCATTCTCCTGAGCGTGCGGGACAATCCCATAACCCTCAAAATAAACAAGGAAATAAGGATATTCATTGGTACATCGGCGGGTCCCAGAGCACCCTGTCATTGCTGAGAGTGCAGCTGGAGAGGTTTGGGGCGCAGAGACGCGTGGATTCCTTGTGCTTCCTTGTTGGGCTGCCCCCGAGCCCGGAATTCTCCCCAGGACTCTTCCCCCACCCCCTGCCCTCCCTGTGCCTCCTGCCAGGGAAGGGGAGGAGCCTGGGTTCCTTTGAGGGAGCTGAGCTGCTGCAGCGGGCCACTCAGGACCCCCACCATCATGTGCGGGGCAGTCCCGGGACACCCCGCCTCCCCTCCCGGGGACCATTAGCAGGGCTGGTGCCCTGCCTTCCGCCTTTGCCTGCCAGGACCTCCCCACCCAGCTCCAACCTGTCCGGAACTGCACTGGCCTTGTCACCCCAGTGCGCTGTCCAGGTCACAAGGGTCCTGGACTGCCTTCCTGGGCAGAGAAGCAAGGACATCAAATGATCCCTAAAATAAGTACACACAGCAGAGACGTGGCTCACGTCGGGTGAGCAGGTGCACGTAGGCTCGCCCCCCTCCCTGGCCCTCCTGGTGCTGTTCTTGCCAGGCCTGGCTGCTCCAGGGCCCCATGCTCTCCCCTCACCCCCTCCACACACCCCGGTTCCTCTCCTCCCAGGCCCCTGCTGGAATGGTGTCGGTTCTGCAGGGAGATGCGGGCTCAATGCCCCCAATAGCCCCGCTCTCAGGGATCCCCTGCACTCAGGACTGACCTCTCCCAGGTATGGGTGACCTCAGGGTGGATCACCCCCCCTCTGGGGGACACAGCTCCAGAGGGACAGCCAGGAGGAAGACCCCCATTCCCAGACACCCCTCTCTCTCAGCTCTGGACGCCTGACTCCCTTTGAAAGGCCATAGGCCTCCTGGGGAAGGTGGGCCGGACATTCCCGGGTCCCTTTCATCTGCCCGGGCCTTCCCTCCAGCCTGTGTCCCCTTCCCTGTGGACCCCTTCCCACAGATCTCCACTTGGGGGGGGGGTCCCCAGGGTCTGGATGCTGGAAGGGGGACTTGGAATGCTGGAGCCTGCAGGGGGGCCTGGGTCAGACCCCTGGGCTCAGTATTAACCCTTCACGGCCTGGCCACCCTTCCTCCCCAAGCCTGACTCTCCTTCCGCTTCCCCATTTCCCCCAGGGAGGGAGGCAACAAATGAGTGGTGAGGGGAGCCCTGTGGACGCTGTGAAATGGGGCGACTGTTGTTACCCCGAGGATGGGGCCAGGAGGAAGTGGAAGTTTAACAGGTGCCTAATTACAAGACCCGCCAGCCGCCCTGCGCCACTCTCGGGATCGGGAAGAGCTTGGGTGAGGGCTGGGTAATGCCTGGGTAGGCCACTCTGTCACCCCGATAATTAGAGTTCCTGGGGCTCCTCCCCAAGGCGGGGACCAGGCCCCCTCCCTCCTATAGAAATAACTCCGGCCGCGGCCGGGCACCCATTGCACCTTCCTGCCACCCCGGGCAGCGTCTGGGCCCTCAGCACCCCCTCCCTCCACCCGTCCCCACACGCCCACCACCACCGGCCCCCGGGATACCCAGCCCAGGCGGAGGAGACACCGAGCCTAGAGACATGGGAGTTCGAGGAGGGTTCCACCTTCTGCTCGTGTGCCTGAGCCCAGGTATGGGGCTGGGCATCCGGCAGGGACGCCCACACGACACCGGGGGCGGGGGCAGGAGGGGGCAGCAAGGGCCTTGCAGAGGAGCCTCGGGGGTGGTTGGAGACACCTGCTGCCAGCCCGCCGTGGATATGGCCAAGGGGCCTCTCCCCGGGAGAGCCCGGTGCCTGAAGGTTTGGGGCACGTGTCTGTGGGGCGGCGGGAGTCCCCGATGGCTCTCTGCTGTGTCTGGGAGCCGTGCGGGGCTCAAACACGCATGCACGTGTGCGTGGGAGCCCAGGCCGGCCTGGGGGCGGGGGCTCTGGGGGTGGGGCAGGGGGGTCAGGCGAGCAGCAAAGTCGGAGGTGCTGAAGAGGAGCCGGGAAAGACCCCTTCTCCTCGCTGTGTGCTAGTCCCAGAGTGCGGACCCTCCCCCCGCCCCCGGGCTAGAGGCGCTGGCCAGGAGGTGCTTGCCGTGGGAAGGCAGAGCCTCGGGTAGTCTGCGGGGGGCGAGTGGGGGGAAGCGCGCACCCCTGCTCCAGGCCCCTGAGCTCTGAGAGTCCCCGGGTAGCACCACACCCCCGGGATGAGGCCTGAGGAGGGCGGGGATGGCGCCGCCCAGAGCCCCCTCACCCCGGCCGGGCACACCCGGAGAGCAGGGCTCGGGAGCCGGTGCCGTGGCCGCCTGCCCGGGCTGGGGCAAGTCCCAGCAAGGGCCGTTCTGTGTGGGCCTCGCTGGAAATGGCTCCGAGCCCCTCGTGAGGTCTGGATTCGGCGAGAGGGGCTTTGTGGGAGGAACTCGGGAAGGGGGGGAGCATCTTTAGCCTTTGTTCACGCTTGTGCGTGTGTGCATGCGCGTGTGAGAGAGAGAGGGGCTGCATTGCCAGCAGGGTGCGTGCAGAGCCCACTCGGGACACGTCCATGTGTGTGGCGTGCGTGCGGGTGTGAGTGTGGGCGGGCAGACCCTGCGCTCTCTGTCCCGATGCTCCAGTACCCTCTCCTAAGGGCTGCCCCGGAGGGAGGGTGAGGAGCTGGGGAAGCAGCCTGAGAATTCACGAAGGATTTACAAGCTGAGAGTAGGGGGTGCAGCCCCCGGTGCCCTCGTGGGGGCGCCGTGTGTCGCCACTGCCCCCGTCCTCCCTCCCTCTCTCTGTCCTGACCAGCTCTCTCTCCCACCCTGGCTTTCGCCCCTCTCTCCAGCCTCTCTCTTCTCTCCCCTTCCCTGGAATACGTCCTTAGTGCCACAGCAAGAGGGACCAAGGTGAGACAGCAGGAACGACTTCCTCAGGGGAGCGTGAGGGCGAGGGGATGTGGAAAGGCTGGAGCCCGGGGTGGAGGTTGAGAGGCCGGGTGAGGCTCGCTGGCCTGGGAGGCGGAGGAGGACAGGGCCTCATGCAGGGGGGAGGCGCTCTCATTCAGCCTCTCCCTCTTTCCGGATCCCCCTTACCCTCCTGCCCACTAGCCACCCCCCCATGGGGACAGCTGGCCTGCTGGGGATGCTGGGGATGCGGGCAGGCCTCTGGTCGTGGGTCGCTCCCAGAAGCCCTTCCTCAGGGTGGAGCCTCTGCTCTCCGCTGAGCTCTGGCCCATCCCCGGCGTGCCTCCTGCCGCCCGGGGATCTGGCAGTCAGCACTAGGATCCTTATCTCAGGACGGCTGCTGTTCTCTTGGCCTGGGGCTGGAGGAGGCACCCCCGGATCCCGCTAGCGCCCCAGTGGCCAGCCTGCCCGCCCCGGGTCCCTCCGGAAGCTATGGGGTCAGGGCAGCTGTCCTGCCAGGGCTCCGAGGGGCAAGTCCAGCGATCCTCGAGGGCTTGGGGGTGTTGAAAGGGCCCCCGCTGGCTCTCGAGAACCGGGTCAAGCTTCTGCAGGTGTATCTAGTGTTGAACGAGCACGCAGGGGACTCTAGGAGCGTGCGGCGGGCGTGTCTTCCGGGGGCCTTCGCACTGGTGTGGGTGTGCAGGTGTGGGTCTGTCTGGTCGGACAGTGTCTGGGTGGGTGGGAAGGTGGGACTGCACGGGCACACAGCCGCCTCTGGAAGGTTTGCCAAAGCGTGTCGACGTGTGGCTGCGACCTCACATCACTGCATGTGTGACCCACTCTCTCCCAAGAACGCGGGCCCAGAGAGGTCAAGGGAAGGGCAGAGCAGAACGAGGGGCTGAGACCTGAGACCAGGGCTGGGGCTCCAGGGGCTTTGCTGGGAGTCCTGAACGCAGGAGGAGAGAGAGGCAGGCCGGGCCAGGGGCCTGGGGGGTGGAGCCCGCCTGCCCTGCTTGCCAAGGCTGGGGCCCTGCCACCCCCCTCCCCCTCCCGTCTTCCTCTCTGGGTCCAACCGGTTGGGGCTAGCGCTTGCCTGGGGCGTCAGGGTAGGGAGGGCCAGGAGCCCAGTCCCGAGCTTCCGGGTCCTGGCTCCTGACCAGGGCTGACTCAGTGGGGCTCGGGCTGTTAGGAGTGGGAGGGGCCCCAAGCGGAGCGAGCAGGAGAGGGAGGCTGCCCCGAGCCACACAGTCGTACAGGGAAGGTCTCAAGTCCACGACGCCGTGTCACCACGCAGGGCTCAGACCACGACGCCGTGTCACCACGCAGGGCTCAGACGGTGCTGCGGAGGCACGGGCCCCATTCCCAGGCACACGGCGTCTCTTAGTGCCAGGCAAACACGATCTCTCAGGCGCAGACGATCGCTCAGAGCACTCACACAGCCGGGCACACGCGGCCACAGACACGCGTGGTCACACACGGAGACGCACACACAAGCATGTCCAGCCTCCTGCTCCCGGGGCCCAAAAGGGACCCTGGAGGCCGTGGTGTCCCTCCTCCTATCTGCAGACAGAGGAGGTGCCTCTTAATGAGTCTGGCTTCTCCATCAGAGCGTTTAACGACTCTGGTTGTTTCATGTGCTTAGACACACACACACACACACACACACACACACACACGCACACACGCACACGGCCCTGTACGTATGTAAGATACCCTGCCTGGTTATATGCAGGAATGTCCCTACAGTACACCCGAGCGGCCACAAATACTCATAAGCACACACTGTGTACACACACACGCACACACAATCATGCGTACACACAAGCAGGCACACGTAACAGCCATAGACATATGAACAGTGTTCAGACGCAGTTCCACACAATTATAGACCATAGACATGTGTGCACAAGTACGCACAGACATGCACAGACCAATCCCTGCCTTCTCTTTCACGCACGCACGCACACACGCATGCACACACATACACATGCACACACACGCTGAGGGCAGCCGCTCCTTCCCAGGGAACTCCACTGAGAATGGTGGAGAGAGGGGCTGGAGCTGACGCCCCCACTCCCTGGTCTCCGCCCCCCCCCCCCGGCCTGCCCCCTCCCCCAGCGCTGCTGTCTGCCGTGAGGATCAACGGGGATGGCCAGGAGGTCCTGTACCTGGCGGAAGGTGACAACGTGAGACTGGGCTGCCCCTACATCCTGGACCCTGAGGACTATGGTCCCAACGGGCTGGACATTGAGTGGATGCAGCTCGATTCAGACCCCTCCCATCGGGAGAACGTGGTGAGCGTCGGGCTTAGGGTCCCAATAGCGCTGCACTTCTTGGTGTCAAGCTGTAGGGCCGCCAACACCTTCAGGGGAAAAGGGAGGGCAGAGAAGCAAATGAAGAGCTTGAACTTCCCCTGTGGCCTCTCCGGGAATGGGGGCAACAGGGACGAGGGCTCTGCCATCACGAATCACAGTTAGCCCGCCTTCCCCCACCTGCTGCAGAGGGCACGGGGGGGGGGGGGGGGAGGGGGGGGCGGGGCTCAGGGCAGTCCCAGCCAGACCTTGCACTTCCCGAAGCGCCTGAGCTCATCCGCTCTCATGCACTCACTACGGGGTTAATGGGTCTGGTGTCATGACTACCATCACTACCATCAACAGAGTGACCGAGAAGCTCAGTGAGGCGCCCGTGGCCTCCGAGCCACGTGGGGCTCCTAGGCTCTGCCCGTGTCACCATGTCCGTGTTCTCGTCTTCCCAGTTCCTGAGTTACCAGGACAAGAGGATCAATCACGGCAACCTCCCCCACCTGCAGCAGAGGGTCCGCTTTGCAGCCTCGGATCCCAGCCAGTACGACGCCTCCATCAACCTCATGAACCTGCAGGTGTCGGACACGGCCACGTACGAGTGCAGGGTGAAGAAGACCACCATGGCCAGCCGGAAGGTCATCGTCACCGTCCAAGGTACCGCCGGGCGCCTCCGGGCGCCCCCTCCCCAGGCTGCAGCGCCTCCGGGCGGGGCCCCGGCTCACACCTGCCCCATTCTCCGCAGCGCGGCCCGCGGTGCCCATGTGCTGGTCCGAGGGCCACATGACCCACGGCAACGACGTGGTGCTGAAGTGCTTTGCCAACGGCGGCACCCCGCCGCTCTCCTACAAGTGGGCCAAGATCAGCGGGCGCACCCACCCCTACCGCGCCGGCTCCTACCACGCCCAGCACAGCTTCCACTCCGAGCTCTCCTACCAGGAGTCCTTCCACAGCTCCCTGAACCAAGGTGGGACTGGGCGAGCAGCGGGCCCTGGGGTGCAGAGAGCAGGGTCTGGGATCGGCAGGTAAGAGCGAGGCTCGAGTCCTGGGTGCAGCACTGGCCAGCGGCAAGACTCAGGCAAGCGGCTGCACGTCGCTCCCGCGGAAAAGGAATAATGACATCTGCCTTCAGGGCCACGTGAGGAGGGAAAGGGGGGAGACGGGGAGAAGCTGCGCAGGTCTCACAACTAGTGTCGCGGCTGGAGGGGCCTTCAGAATCCCGCTGGTCTAAACCTTGTCCTCCCTGTACAAAGGACACCAAGGCTCAGAGAGGGGACACATTTCCCTAAGGTCACAATGAATAAATGGTGTCCCTGTCCCCTTGCTGGGAGAGGGGCCTGCCTTGCCTCTCTGTTTCAGCGGTGGAGAGGGGACAGTGGCTCCCCTGGAGATTGGGGTGGGCCTGCTCCTTCCGGCCCCACCCGCAGCAGCCTAGGGCGGGGTGGGGGGAGAACAGGGGCGCTCGCAGACACCAGGCCCCTGGGCCTCGCTCCAGCCCCCTGGCCCTCCTTCAGTTTCAGGTCTGAACAACGGTGACCTGCTGCTGAAGGACATCTCCCGCGAGGATGACGGGCTCTACCAGTGCACAGTGGCCAATCACGTGGGCTACAGCGTGTGTGTGGTGGAGGTGAGGGTCTCAGGTAGGTGCAGCAGCCGTGGCCCTGGGGGCCCTGGGACCCGGAGGGCGGGGCCGGAGGAACCTGGGGTGTGTTTGGAGCCCCCCCGCCCCTCACCGGCTCTGCCTGCCCATTGCCATCAGTGCGTGAGGCTCTGCGGGGGGGCGGCCGGAAAGCCCTGGGAGAAACATGCCCTTTGAGGGGTCCCTTGCACCTCCCCATCCTTCCTCACTGGGTGTCCCAGGGCCCGGAGATGTCCCGGGATCCTCGCTCTCTTTCCCACAGAGCTCCTGCCCCAGCCGCTCCTGGTGAGCCGGGCGCCTGACTGTCCTTACTTCTCTCCACAGACTCCCGGCGCATAGGCATGATCATAGGCGCAGTGCTGGGCTCTCTGCTCATGCTGGGCTGTCTGCTGGTGGGCATCTGGGGGCTCGTCTGCTGCTGCTGCGGGGGCTCCGGGGCCGGCGGCGCCCGCGGTGCCTTCGGCTACGGCAACGGCGGCGGGGTCGGCGGCGGGGCCTGCGGCGACTTGGCTAGTGAGATCAGGTAAAACCTGATGCATGCTGCATGCTGCCGAGCGGCAGGGGACCGGCGCCCTGCCCCTCCTCACCCCTGCCTGCCACCGGGCCGGCGGGACCCCCACCCCCACCCTGCCGGCCATCGCCAGGAGTGCTGGGACCGCAGCATGTCGACCTGCCACTCGTCGTGGCTCCTCTCTCCCCCTCCCGCGCCCGTCTTCACCTCTACCCCCCTGCTCTCTGCTTCCCTCCTGTCTGTGTACCTCTCTGTCCACCGGGTCTAGACTGTAAGCTCCTGGAGGGCAGGGTCTGCATTTTTGCGTGTTCCCCCTGTTTCGCGCCGGTGACAATTCTGCACATGCTTATTTAAGAAGAGTCAATAGTAAGAATAGTGCTAATAACTTATATTAGAAACCAACTAGAAATAAATCTAGAACAGGACTAGTCGTGCTAATGGCTGCAGTGCCCTGGGGATGGAGGACGAGTCGGAACAGGAGGTTGAGGGGCAGAGGTGCAGAGAAGAGAAAGCGAGAGGGCCAGGCTGGCGTTAGCTGAGGAGAGAAGGACAGGTAAGGCAGCTCCTCCTGGGTCCCCGCGCCTCCCTCCCCGAGAAGGCGGGCGGCCGTGCGCACCTCAGACGGGGACGGAGGACGCCTGATGGGGCCGTGCGCCCGCCGGGGGCTCCCGGAGCCGGGCGGACAGGCTCTGTCTGCGGCGTGGGGACGGTGGCCCCGGGGGCCGCGGCCAGGAGGAGGCAGAGGAGTGCAGGTGGAGGCCGAGGGAGAGGCGAGGCGCAGGCGGAGGGAGGCGCGGGGCCGAGAGGCTGCCGGCGCCCCCGGCTCCCGCCAGGCCGTGCCCACGCCGCGCCCGGAGGAGCCCGCTCACCCGCCCGCCTGTTGTTTCCACAGAGAGGACGCCGAGGCGCCCGGGTGCAAGGCCAGCGGGCGCGGCCGCAGCGTCACCCACCTGCTGGGGTACCCGACGCAGACCGTCAGCCGCTCCCTGCGCCGCAAGTACGCGCCCCCGCCCTGCGGCGGCCCCGAGGACGTGGCCCTGGCGCCCTGCGCCGCCGCCGCCTGCGAAGCGGGCCCCTCCCCGGTCTACGTCAAGGTCAAGAGCGCCGAGCCCGCCGACTGCGCCGAGGGGCCGCGGCAGCGCACCGACGGCCTCCTGGTGTGAGCGCGCCGCGGGGCCGCCCGCCCGCCGCTGGGGATGCGCTCGGGCCCGCGCCCGCCGCGCCCGCCCCGGGCCTCCCGGCCGCCGGAGCCCGCGGCGCCTCCTCGGGGCCCGCGCGGGAGGCGGCGCCCCTGCCCCGGCCCCGGCGAGAGGGGCGCGGCGGCCGACAGCCGGAGGGAGGGGGCAGCGCCGAGCGCCGTCGAGGCCGGGGGCCCGGCGTCTCCAGCCCAGGCTGAGGGCCCCGGGGCCGGGGAGGGGGTGCGGGTCCGGACTGGCTGGTGGCGCGAGAGAGCTGAGCTCCCGGGCGGCAGTGTTAGCACAATAAAGCACCTGTAAGACCTCAGACTGTGCCGGCTGTGGTTCCACCGAGGGCCGGCGCGCGCCCGGGGATGCGGGCGGCTGCTCCCCGCCGGCCGCTGCCCTCCCGCCGCTTCCTCTCTCCGGCCTCGGGCGGCGGGCGGACGGGCAGGGGATGGGGCGGGGTAGATGGGGCAACTGCACCCTACCTCCCGCTTTCCGCTCCCATTCCGGAAGGCAGAGGAGGGGAAACGGGGACTGGCCGGGATGACCTCCCCGAAGGTTCCCAGGCGTCCTCGCCGCTCGCCGTCCTCCCACATCTACCTCCTCCTACTTCCTCATCTCTCCCGGGCCTGTGCCTTCCTCCTCAACCGCCAGGAAGGGTTTCAGAGCCACACTTTGGGGCAGAAGACCTTCAAGAGCATCTAATGTAGCCTCCCCCCGCCCGGCCCCCCTTCAATGGAAAGGGGATGGACGTTGATTGGGAACCCACTAAGGGCCAGGTGCTTTCCAATATTTTTGTCTTCTTTCATCCTTGCTTTAGTCGTATGATGTCCTGCAGGGTCCCCTCGTGCAGATGAAGACACCGGGGCTTGAGGGATAGATATCTTGACCAAGGCCACAGAGGTAATAATGCAGGTGTCGCCGCGGGCGTGTTTGACTCTAGGACATCAGGCCGTTTCTCTGATATTTGAATTCCTGCTACAGCATTCCTGACAAAGGATGCTCCAACGTCTTGGGCGCCTCCAGTGGCATCTTACTATCTCCCAAAGCAGTCCATTCGGCCTCTGACCGTCAGAGAGAGATTTCTTCTACTGAACCCAGTTTTTGTTCCCTAGGGCTTTTATCCATTGGTCCCAGTGCTGCTCTCAGGGAGCCCTAAGCGTCATATTTCCAAGTCAGCTTCCTCTAGGGGACCCAGGGGTTGGACTCTGCACAGGATGTCTGCAACAGGCCGCAGCTGGAAGTGTGTCTGGTCAAGGGGCCGAGGGGCTTCTGAAGAACACCGTTCTACCGGCTTCTGCCCAGACCCCCGCCTGTTGAGAGCCCAGGCATTTCCTTCTCTTTGCCTCTTTACCCCCCTGAGAAGCTTCCTAATGCTCCCTGCTCCTACCTTGGGACTGCATGAAATGTGGGGTATGGATGGACCTCAAAGTACCCAGGTTCCAAGTTTCCCTGCTTGGTTATAGGCAACTACGAAGCCCTTCTGGTTGGCTTGGGTCTTTGCCAAGGGGTTCAGGCATGGGTGGCTCTGGCTTGCTTGAGCTTGGGAAGAGAAAGGAGAGACAGTGCGGGGACTGAGGGAGCCAGGGACAAAAGCCATGGGGTGGGGTGGGTTCTTGGGGATGAACGGGGTACAGGAGTAAGGGGATCGAGTGGTGAGGGGAGCAGAGAACTGCAGGAATCATTCATCCCCTCGTTGCGTTTGGACACATTTATGAGCATCTATAAGATGACTTGCTTGCAGATAGAGTTACACCTTTGGCAGGGCACTGGGCCCGGCACACTTTTCCCCTAAGGCAGGAGCCTGCACAGGATGACTTGGGGAGGGCCCTCCCAGTCTGAGGAGCCTCCAGCTCGGCCTCCTGGAGGACGGTGAGGGATGGACTAACAGCCTGCTGGCTGCGGAATGACGTCATCCTCCCCATTCTGGGAACCGGGGAGCCATGCTCAGCCTTCATCCGAGGGGGGAGAACGGCAAGGTCTGGCAAGAAAAGCTCATTATAAAGCAGTAAGAGGGGCTTTAGAGAGGTTCTGGAAGTGACTTCCGCAGGGTGACCCCGTGTACCCCGGGGTGCAGGTGGGCTCTCGGCTAGTCCCGCTGCCCTCACCGCCACGGCGAGAGGGAGAGGCGGGTCTGCTCTGGGGGCGCCTTAGTCTCTTCTCCGTCCTGCACGGGCCCTTGTCAGTGCTGGGGGAGCACCCTTGTGGGGGTGAATGTGTAATGGTGGCTTTGGGAGTGGAGTGGGGAGGGGGACAGGGAAGCCCCGATTTGTAGCATGTGCCCTTTCTGAGATGCGCACACTCCCAGCGTGGCTGATTTCCAGCTACGGCGTGATGTCCCAGCGCAGAGTGGGAGCGGCGTGCAGAAGACGCCCCTGTAGGCTGGTTCCACGAGCCAGGTTCCACGGAAGCAAATGACCTCCGGCACTGAGACAGTAGTGAGCCTTGTAGGGGCGCCTGGGTGGCTTGGTCAGGTAAGCGTCCGACTCTTGATTTCAGCTCAGGTCATGATCTCGCGGCTGTGAGATCGAGCCCCACGTCAGGCTCTGCGCGGATTCTCTCTCCCCCTCCCCGCCCGGTGCACAAGTGCGAGCACTCTCTCTCTCTCTCTCTTTTTCAAAAAAAGGGGAACCTTCGTAAAATAATTAGGAAGTGATGAGTTTTGAGTACTTACCTCTTTTGTTTTAATGTAATTTAATTGTAAATTTATAGAAATTAATTTTTAATAATGGCTGCATTTAACAGTCGGCTGAGCACCCCGACTCTGCCTCAGGAGACGGAATCCCGAGTACAGTCCTGATTCTTCTCTGTTTTTCCGTGGAGACGCTGGCAGCGCAAAGTCTGTCGTCTCCCTTCGGCTTCCTAGTGCTGCTTTCTGCGTCTCTCCCCAGCCTTGCCAGAATGGGAGTCTAGCTCCTCGGCTTACTGAAAAATTAGATCATTTATGTGTCCCTGGTCACCTTCAGGGTGACCACAGAATTCCTAGCTTGTCATCCACAGAATTCCTGTGGATTCGTTTCCCAGGGTACCCTGGGAAATTCTATTCAGGAGACACTGGGTCCCTCCTGACTCTGTTCCCCTTGAGTCTCTCCCGGTTTTAGGGAGTGAGGCTCCAGTCATCCTCTTTATAAGCCCCCAAGTCTCAAGACGCGAGAGGCATGGAATCCCAGCGAGTTTTCTTCCCTGGGCTCCCATTACAGCAACTGTCAGCATCGTGCTGCCCAATCTCATGGCGGGTGCTCTGGGCCTGCGGACTCTGGGGGCGACTCTGGGGGCGACTCTGGGAGGGACTGGTGGTTTTTCCTGCCTCCCTGGAAACCGAGGGGTTTTGAGAATTACACAATCACAGTCTGGAGGCAGCGGACCGGTGCCCCGTGCTTCCCCGGGGCGTCCCGGGAAAGCCCTGCTTGCATTGGACTCTGCCCCGAGCCCTCTGCCTCGATCTCTCCTGTATTCCCGGTGATGATGGACCCATGGTGGGCGTCTCGGGGGGGGGGCGGGGAGAAGGAAAGGGCAGCGGAGGAAAACATGTGGTGAATATGTGTGAGTTAGTCATGTTCACTCCTGCAAAGGAAAAGACCTCAGTTCTGGAGACAGACAGACCTGGGTTCATAGTTGGGTCCTAAGCCCCAAAGCCTCAGCTTCTTCCTCTGTAAAATGCAGTAGTCACGGGGCTGCTGCGCGTGAATGCTTATTACAGAGCCTGGCACATCGCTGGGGCTCTGCAAATGGCTGGGCCCCGGGCCCCTAGCCCTCAGCATGGAATTTCATCTCCGGCAAGAGGACAGGCTTGCAGGCAGACATCTAACTGCATGGAGTGGGGGCTGGGGCAGGGGCAGGCCTGCAGGGAGGGAGATGGGATGAGTGAAGCCTTGGGATTGAACTTGGAGGTGCCTTACCATGGGGGGAGGAGGTGAGGAGCCAGCGAGCAGCAAATAAGGAAGTAGGAGGAGAACCAGGAATCCACGTGCGTGTATGAATATCGATGACAATCCTCATTAGTAATAGCGATGCTAATAATAACAGGAAGCACCAGAAACACAAGCTCAGCGGGGACCCAGAGTCAGGCCTGGGGACAGTCTGCCCAGATCCCTGGGGCCACCTCCCTGGACCAGGCTGCGCCCTCCCCGGCTCTTTCTTGTCTACGCACTTGCTGTCAGCGGCCAGCGCTCAGGCCCTCTGTGGGCCCGCTCCCCTGAGCGCTGACCTCCACAGCGCCTCCCAGGGGTGCAGTCTCTGCGGGGTCCCCACGCCCCTCCCGAAGCCGAAGCCGAGGAGGGACCCTCCCAGCGGGGGCCATAGAGATTTTCTTTAACACTTTTGGGAGATCAGTTGTCTTGGAACTGAGCTCCTTCAGCTCAGGACAGGTCCTACTTCCTGCCTGTCTCCACCTGTCAGTCCCCATGGGCATCCCCGGTCTTGTGCTCCTCCCCGTCTCCCACTGGGAGGCCACCCCAAAGCCTCGGCCCCTCCCTGTCAGGACCCGCCCCAACACGCTCCTGGGCTCTGCAAACTCCCAATCCTGCCCCCTCCATCTCCAGCCCCCACGCCTGCCACACTTCCTGCTTCCTCCTCTTTCTGCCTCCCCTCGCCCATCTTCCCCTTCTCTCCCCCTCCCCTCCCCTAGCCCGCCCTCCCCTCCCTTCCTCCTCCCCTTTCCCTTTCTGTTTCCTTCCCCCGTTCTCTCCCTACCTTCCCCAATCTCTCTCTCCCCCTCTCCCTCCTCCCCTTTCTCCTCTCTCTCTCTCTCTCCCCCTCTCCCCCCGTCTCTCTCTTTCTCAGACTGACCATATGTGGTTCTACTATCCCAGGCTCTACGTGCTCCCAGGGAAGGGGATGTGCTCCCAGGGAAGGGGACGTGGTGTTGACTGTTATCTCCGAACACTCTGGAGTGTCCTACTACCGTCCCGTCTCCATCGGACCAGGCTTCCACTGAGGGCGGAGCTGGGTCACCTCCTTTCTCGGGATCGACTCCCTTTGAGAGCGCCAGATCTCTCCCTGAGCTGAGCGTCCCTAAAATCAGTGTGATGGATGAAGATCGTATTAGACCCTTCTCCCCCAGCTTGGGATGCTACCACCAACCAACGGCTACAATCGTCTCCGAGGCGTGTGATGGAAAAAGTCACGCCAATCCCCCCAAATCTTCCTCAAAGTGAAAATTACGCACCAGCTAGCCAGCAAGTCGGGTAGCACCCAGGAAGAGCCCACAGGCGCTCCAGGCTTCCCTGGCCAGGGCCTCCGGCTCAGCTCTCCCGGGCAGGTCGCTGTGTGCGCCCCCTGCCCTTGGCCAACAGGCTCCGTGGAAGCTCTTCCCTGTACAGCGGGGGGCTTGGCATTCATAGCTTATGAAGGACTTGGGGAAATGCACGTTCATGATCACTGCCATCAGAAACCTGCTTGGTCAGGAGTGCCAACCGCTCTCGTAACACGGCTCCTGGGGGGGGAAGCTGGATCCTTTCCTTTCAATACCCAGGAGCACAGCACAGGCTGGGAGAAAGTGAGCAGCGGGGATGGGCATCATTTCCTACCTGGCCCTCTACCTACCCCTCTGGAGTCCACGTACCCATAGCACCCAGACTTGCGCACCGAGGCCAGACCTCCCTCCGATGCCCCCCTCTCACCGCTCAGACATTGGGCAGGCATCTCGAACTCAGCCCGCCCCAACCCCGCCCTGCCCTCCCTCCATCTGCTCCCACCCCGTCTTCCCCACTGCACCCAAGGGCAGCTCTGTCCCTCCTGCTCCGCTCCCCCCACACATCCCACCCATCAGAGGTCAGAGTCCAGCTGGTTCTACCTTCGGGTCCATCCAGAGTCCCACCCTCCTCTCCTCCCTCGGGCTTCCAGCCTGGGCTCCAGCGACAGTGTCCCCCCGCTGGGCCCCCAGCTTCCCGCCTCGCCCACCCACGCTTCATTCTCAGCAGAGAAGCCAGAGTCATACTTCGACCATTCTTCTGCTTAAACGCTGAACCGGCTTCCCATTTGACTCAGAGCCAAGGCCGAGGTCCTTACAAGGTCCTTACAAGGTCCTCCCGACCTTGCATGGTGCCTCGGGGACCTACCTTACAGCCCTTCTCCCCTCGGCTCTCCCCACTCCCCCTCTCCAGCCACACTGGCTCTTGCTTCTTCTTCTTCCTCTTTTTTTTTTTTTTTTTTAAAGATTTTATTTATTTATTTGACAGAGAGATCACAAGTAGGCAGAGAGGCAGGCAGAGAGAGAGGGGGAAGCAGGCACTGAGCAGAGAGCCCGATGCGGGGCTCGATCCCAGGACCCTGAGATCATGACCTGAGCCGAAGGCAGAGGCTTTAACCCACTGAGCCACCCAGGCGCCCCTGGCTTTTGCTTCTTGAACACTGCGGGGGGCTCAGCCCCAGCGGTCTCTTTGCCCAGAATGGCGTTCCTCCAGATTTCCCAATGGCTAACTCCTCACCTCTTTCAAGTCTGTTCGACTCTCTCATGGAGTCTTAGTTGAGGTTGGAGGGCCTTCTGCCCACACTCGTAATGGCCCTACCCTCCCTCTATTTTTCTTTAACCCTGAAAATGCATCCCCTCCTAACGTGCTCTCGTGGTTTCCCTGACACCCCTGCCCGTCAGGTCTGCGGGGTCAGGGATCTATGTTTTACTCATTCATGCAACATAGATGCAAAAAAATTCCAGGCACATAGGAGGCGTGCCATGCATATTGTTTCAAAGATTTCTAGAGGCTTCGGGGAGATAGGCGAGCTGCAGCAGGGGGCCCCCCCGGAGGGGGTAGGAGGTGATGGGAAGCAGCCCGCCTCCTCCTGCGTGGCTGTGAGCTCCCTCACAGGCCCGGAAGGTGGTCCGAGCCCAGCCACGGGACGATGCCGCCCGAAGAGGGCCATCCGGACATAAAATCTCCAACCTGGGCTCCCGGCTTCCCCAGCGGAGGGGATGTCTGCGCCCCTTACTGTCCACCTGCGCCATGCCCCACCCCCTTGGGAAAATTAAAGAATAATGCTCATGAGAGTTGAATCAGCTTCCTGCAAGGCTGGGGCAGTGGGTGTTCTGAGGTCACTGGAGGGAAAGGTCCTGGGAATGGGGGTACCTGGGGTACCTTCAGAGCTTGGGCGGGACAACAGGATGGATCAAGGGCTCTATTCTCCCGGGAGGTGCGGGAAGAGCCTGGAAAACGGGGAGGACTGCATGACCGAGTCAGGTTCAGGGGACAGCCGGCTGCCTGGGATGGAGGGCGTGGGCCGGGCTGCTGGATGCTGAGCCGTTTCCGCCCTGAGGCCTGGCAGGGGAGAGGGGAGGCACGCTGCGTGTGTCACCAGAGAGGGGTAGGGGTGCGGGTGACGGGGGCGTTCCCTCCTCCATCCCGCAGGCTGAAGAAGCTCATTCCTTCTGCTGAAAATCGTCCAGTGAGGCCTCACCCCTCCAGGACTCCAGCTTCGTCTGCACCTTCCCCTGCCTCCTGAGCCGGTCAGGACCCGAGCCTTCCTCTTCTCCGTGGGGTGGCGGACCAGGAGGGCGGTGCCGCTCTCGTGGCCCGGCCGAGGCTCTGCTGCTCCCCGCGGCAAAGAGACAACTTGGTGGTGGGATGTTTGCGTGTCCTTCAAACTGGGTGCTTGGACAGCCTCGCGGGAGGCTGCGTGTGAGGGGTCAGGACGTCCGCTAGGGTCAGTGGTGGTGGGATGGCCACAGCTCTGAGGGGTGGGCCACAGCAGACCGCCAGTACCCTCCTCTGCCCTCCTAGGAACACTCGCACCCCAGGGCCCTGACTCCAGCACCCCTGACTCTCGGCCCGGCCCTCCCCGCCCCCCGCCCCGGGCAACTCATCCACCCCTCAGGAGAATACAGGACATTTCTGGCCTGGAGTGGCCGTGTGACCGGATATCCCCGCTTCACCCCTACTCCAGCTCTCGGCTGAGAGCCGAGAGGGAGGGTGCTGGCCTCCATTCTGGGGGGCTGCACCCTCCCTACCGTTTGCCCAGGCACACCAGACTCTTCTCTGGCCAGCCAGCCTGACCCTGAGGCAACTCCTCTCCGTGTCCTCGGCACCCCGTGGCCTTGACCTGGCGAGGGCGGCTTAACCCGTGCTGGACGGTTGCGGTGTCTGACCTTGGCTCCCCCGAGTGTGAGCGTGACGCGGTCCCCTCGCTGGGGAAGGCTCTCCGGAGCAGCCTGGGGGGCTCCGCCTGCGAAGTCCAGGCGGGTCTCAGGACACCGGGGCCGTGGGGGGGGGGGGGTGTCTTCCCGGACCCCTCCCCACAGCTCAGCTCTCCGGCCTCCGGCCATTCCCCGTGAGCCGCCTGAGGGAGCTTTTAAACGTGCAAGTCTGGTCCCTCGGTTACCTTCTTACAACTCCTCCGCGGCCTCCTTTTACGTTAGAATTACATTTTAAATCCTACCGTGTCCTCCCAGACCCTGCATGGGCTGACGTCTGCCCTTGCCTCCTCTCTGTGTGCTCCTTCTCGTCGCCCTCAGGCCGCGGGGACCTTCGGGCAGACACCCCGCTAAGCCAGGAGCTTTCCTCGGTGCGGCAGGCGTCCCTGCTCTGCTCGGTGACTCCCGTCCCCGCAGGGCTCCGCGCGGGGCCCGTCCTCGTCCTCGGAGACACCTGTGTGTTGCCCTGCGCCAGCGCCAATTTTCTCCCTCGTCATTCTTGCTTGCACTTTTCCCTTCTTCTCTTCCATAGAGTTTAACACAGTTTTAATTAAACGTTGTGTGTAGGGGCGCCTGGGTGGCTCAGTGGGTTAAAGCCTCTGGCTTCGGCTCAGGTCATGATCTCCGGGTCCTGGGATCGAGCCCCGGGATCGAGCCCCGCGTCGGGCTCTCCGTCAGCAGGAAGCCTGCTTCCCCCTCTCTCTCTGCCTGCCTTTCTGCCTGCTTGTGATCTCTCTCTCTCCCTCTGTCAAATAAATAAATAAATAAAATCTTTAAAAATAAAACCCAGCGTTGTGTGTATTTGTATTTTTCTAAGACTTTATTTATTAGGGCGCCTGCATGGCTCAGTCAGTTGAACGTCTACCTGCAGCTCAGGTCCTGATCCCAGGGTCCCGGTCCAGCCCCGAGTAGGGCTCCAGGCTCAGCGAGAGAGCACGAGCTCCATGTCTGAGCTCCACACTGGCCCCCAAGGCCCCCTCTTAGCTACCTTCAGATGTAGGGCTGCACACACAGGCACGTTGGTCCATCTTTGGGAGGGCGAACGCAGGAAAGGGGGTTGCGCAAGTCCCAGATTCCCGTCTGGACGGGAATTCCAGGATTCTGGACTCCTGGAGCGTGTTCTAGAAGGGCAAGAGAGAGCTCCGGGTGGAGGCGGCCTCGGCTCCATGCCCGTAGAGGATTGTCCCCGCACTGCACCCCCAGGGCAGCAGCCCCCTTCCCAGGGTGGAAGGGGGATACCCTCTGTGTTCACGGCCTCTGGGAACAATCGGACGGGGAAGGGACCGACAGACCTCCTACTCCATCTGTCCTTGTCAGACACAACCCCCAGAAGAAGGGACTCTCCAGGGACGGCGGCCCGGAGTTGGCTGGGGCTCTAGCTGCTCACTCTGGCCTTCGGTGTGCAGCTGCCTCCTGTCTCCTCCCGACGGCTGTCCCTTTTCTGTTCTACCTGGAGGGGGGCCTAAGGACAGACGTCTGCCAGCCTGGGAACACAGTGAGCCCCTACTCTGATGCTGCTCTGGGACACCTGCCCCAGGAGTCCACCGGCCATACCTTCTTCAGTCCCTGCCCGCCGGAGCTTTGTTCCCAGCCAGAGTCTCTGTCCCTTTCTCCGCTTCCTTCGGGGACCTGCCTGCCCTCCTTGGGGACAGAGATGCCCTTGAGCACAGGCTGGGGGCCGTATTATGGTTGTTGGCACATTGCTTCCCCACTAAGCTGTGAGCTCTTTGGGGGAGGGGGGGATGCCACTATTCAGACTTCTCGGCCTCCCAGTGGGCGCTGGGGGCGCTGGGGGAGCCGCAGGTGAGCGGACAATGCTTAATGAATGAATGAATGAATTGAATGAATGAATGAATGAATAAACACATTTCCTTCCCTACTGATTCCAGTTCTAACTTCTTTTTTATCCTTTATTTTGTTAAGCCGATACCCCTTCTGACAAGGTGTCTTGCAACCCTTCTCCATCCCCTAGAGGGGGGATCCTTGACCCCAGCTAAGCTGATCAACCTCCATCTGCTTGTTGGGAATTGTAACCTTCAGGGAGCCACTGGGGAACACAAACGACAGATTTATTCCATGGTGGCCCCGAGGAGGTTGTCCCAAGGCCACCTGGCTGTGTCCTTTCTGTGACCTGGTTCCTCGGTGTTTCCTTTGGTTCTCGGAGTGTTAGAGGCTGAATGTTTGTGTCCCCCTCGAGTTCATAGGCTGAAACCCGATTCCCAAAGTGATGGTATTTGGAGGTGGGGCCGTTGGGAGGAGACGAGGTCCTGAGGTGGAGCCTCATGAGTGGGAGGACTGTCCTTAGAAAAGAGACCCCAGGGGCACCCAGGTGGCTCAATCGGTTAAGCCTCTGCCTTCGGCTTAGGTCATGATCCCAGGGTCCTGGGATCGAGTCCCGCATTGGGCTCCCTGCTCAGCGGGGAGCCTGCTTCTCCCTCTCCCTCTGTCTGCCTCTCTGCCTGCTTGTGCTCTGTCTCTGACAAATAAATAAATAAAATCTTTAAAAAGAAAAAAAGAAAAAAAAAAAGAAAAGAGACCCCAGAGAACTCCCTCACCGCTTCTGCCCCGTGAGGACACAGCAGGAAGCTGGGGGTCCGTCCCTGAACCGGGAAGCGGGCTCTCACCAGACACCGGATCTGCCGGCACCTTGGACTTCCCAGCCTCCAGAACCACGGGAAACCAACTTCCGTGATTGATAATCCGCCCAGACGGCGGTATTCTTTCAGAGCAGCCTGAGCCGACGAGGACACTGAGCTACCTACAGCTTTCTGAACATTTCCTTCTCCTGCTGTAGTCGAAACCAGACTTGGTTTCTGCTCTTTGCATCCGAAGAGCTCTGATGCCGGGGCTCTCACATTATTCTGAGATATTCCGAAGAACAGGATTGTTTAAACGGCCAAAGGTATGACACTGACTTATTTGGCTGAAGTCGTGTTGTTCGGGGCGTCCCTGGCGGTGCTATTCCTCCTTTCCGCCGACCTCGCCTTCTTTTCAGCTCTGACGTGTCCCCGAGCCGCACGCCGAGGGAAGGGCCGAGGGAAGGAGGCTGGACGAAGTCTCGTTTGCAGGAAGCTGGCATGTTTCCCGCGCGCGAGTCGGCTCCTTTCATTGGCCTCCTTTATTCCACGGTCCACGCCTTTCCATCCGTCCTTTATAATTCGCGTGTGATGTGGGGAGGATCTTAGGGGGTGTCTAGGGCAGGAATGGCTAATAGGTTTCGTCTTGGCTCCCAGCCTCAATTAATTGGCCCGAGTCACTAGAGCGTCGTGCTGCCTGTGGACTCAGTGGGAAGCGTGTGTCATCGTCACTCTGCATGCCCGACACGGTCCCGGAGGGCGGAAGTCTCTGTCCACGTGCCGCGTATTTGTCATTCCTGAGCTAATGCAACTTCCCACCTAATAGGAAAGGTCTCCAGTCTGCACGACCGCTCTGAGATGGTTTCAGCTTCAGCACGTTCGCTGAGACCGCTCGTCTCCTGTCGGGATTCCTCCAGTTTTCGGAAAGTTCTCCCTGGCCGTATATGGCGCAGGGGGCAGGGCTGGGCGGACGAGATAAACCTCCAGCTAATTCCGCCCCTGCCACGGACCAGTTACATATTTCTAGGGAGGAACAATCTCTTTGGGCCTCGGCTTTCCACCTGAGAAATGAAGAACTTGAACAGAGAAACCACAAGATTTCCTTCCAGCCTTAAGATCCTATTACTTGAGTGAGTCATGGTCTGCCTCTCGAGGCCATGATCCAGGGGCCTCAGTTGCACAGCCTGGCTGTGCGAGAGCCCTTCAAACCACAGGGGACCTTCCGAGTCCCTTGTTCTAGGCTTGGTATGGCCGCTCTCTTTAATTGTTTTTTCACACGATGAGGTATCTAGACTTTTTGCCATGTGGGTCATTCTCTTCTCGACCCTTGGGTTTTCCAGTGGCTCGCTGGAACCCTGGCTTGCGGGGCGGGGAGAGTATCCCTACCACTTACCGTGTGCTCAGCCTGCTCCCCTGCCCCTGGCAGATGGGACCCACGCTGACCAGGGCACAGCCCGAGGGGAGGCCCCCACGGAAACCTTCCCGGGTCTGGGAGTGGAGGCACGGGGGCTGTTCTGGAGGCCTTCCTTCATGCTTCATGCAGAGAAGATGTGGGGAGCCGTGGGGTCAGATCTGGAAGGAATGTGCTTGCCCCTGAAGATCAGTAACTAACCAAGCGCTGATTAACCAAACGGGTGCTGCTTCTTAGCAAAAATGGAAGGAAGATTTCCCAGACATGTCGTTTGCCAAAATTTTTTTTAAAAAGATTATTTATTTATTTGAGAGAGACCGCGTGAGCAGAAGCAGGGAAAGGGGCCGAGGGAGAAGCAGACCCCACCCCCACCCCGGGCAGGGAGCCCGATGCGGGGCTCCATCCCAGGACCCTGAGATCATGACCTGAGCTGAAGGCAGATAGATGCTTCATCAACTGAGTCACCCAGGGGCCCCTGCAAAAAAAATTTTTAAACAAGGCACTGGGTATTCCTGTCTCTACTGATGAAAATAAACACGTCCGTCTCAGCCTTGGCCGTTGCTAGGGCCCCTCTCCATTCTCTCTGATGCCACATCACGTGGCCCCGACGCCCCAGCAGCTCTTGCTTTCGAGCTTTGCACAGAGGGACCGGTACAAAGGCTCGTGCTCAAGGAAGATTTAATGAAAGCAAAGAAAAGCAAAATCAGAGGGCCAGGGTTCTGGTCTGACCATGAGCCAACTGGAAACAATGGTGTAAATGTCGTCATGGGAGGAGTCTGACTCCCAAACACACAGGGGTGCTCCTGGCCACCCTAAGCCCAGGGACGTGTGTTCTGAAGACCACAGAGTCTCATGTGCTGTGGCCCCAGGCCGCCGCTCGGATCCTCCCCATTGCACAATCCCCCACCACACCCTCTCTGTTTCCGGCCAGCCAGCCTGGCCTCCACTCTGTTTCTTGAAAACACTAACCGTGCTCCCACCCCGGGGCCTTTGCACCGTCTGGTCTCCGGGTTACTCCCCCCACCCACCGCACGGTTCAGTCCACTCGCCTATCTGAGACGGGCTCCCTCTGCCCGACACACTGTTCTCTAGCCTTTTACTCTGCTTTCTCTTCTTACTAGGACCCATCAACCTCTGACACATGCTTCCCTGCCTAGTGTATTTCCAGAATATAAACTCCATGAAGGAAGGACATTGCTTCATTCACTTCTGAGTCCCCAGGGCCTCAAGCTGTGCCCAGCACATCCTGAACCTTCCATCGATATTTGTTGTGTGCGACCTTTACACCATCGATCCCAATGCTTGTTAGCACAAACACTGCTCTCTCAGAAGTATTCTGAGTTTTGTGGTAGAGGGGGTTAATTAGTCTACTAGTTGAAAGTGAATCACAAGGGATGGGAATATCAATTTATTTATCAATTTAGATAGATCATGGATCAATTTAAAAAGGCCCTGAGGCACCGCCCCATCAAACCACTTAAGAAGGTCACTAAGCGTGAACTCATGAAGAGAGAACTGTAGGTCCCGTCCCATCCAGAATTGCTCTGATCTGAGGTGGGGCCCAGGAGACGAAGGGAAGAAAAGTAGGGGCTATCATGTGTGTGTGTGTGTGCGTGCACGCGTGTGTGTGTGTGTGTGTGTGTGTGTTTCCCCCGCATAACCACCATGGCTCATTGCTAGATCCTGGGCTTTCTCTTTCGCATCGTTTTTAGGAACTGAGGACAGCTTTGCATAAGAAATCAGCGGCCACAGGGAAAGCCTCCAGGTGACAGGAGGAGGCAACACAAGCCGCCAGGTTGGGAGGTCGTGTGCGTTGTTCAGGAGGACTCGGGGGGAAGGTGAGGGGAGAAAGTGGGCACAGGTAAGGCAAGAGGACAAGCTGATTGTGCTGACCGTTTGACGAAGGTGACGTGACTGCCCAGCACCTGGGGGACGGAGGGGAGGTCCTTGCACAGGACTGACCTCGTGGGTGGAGCGATGGAAGCTGTCCCAGGAACATACCCCATAGCCTGCCCCTGTTTCTTCAACGCCTCCTTCCTCGCTCTTATCAAGCCTTGAGGGAGGTTCCAGAAGAGAATCCGGTAGCACCTGGGAGGGAGGAATGGTGGAACTCACCATCCACGAACCCCCAAGTGGAGGTTTCCAATGGCGAGGCCCCAGAGTTTCCCCCGATAGAACCACTTGTTGGCAGTCACTGCTTTCCAAAATGGCCCCAATCACAGCCTCCGTCCCACATGCTCTTCTGAGACAGTGACCTTGGCTGTCTTCGCACTGAGTGGTGGAGTCTTTGTCTCTTCCCCTTGAGTATGAGATCTTCTGCACTTGCTCTGAAAATGAGTGTAGCAGATTCTAGGAGGTCTCGGCACCTGTTCCCTCCATACTTGTCCTTCTGCCCAACTGTTCCTGGCTCCTCACCCTCTTGACCTCGGCGGAGGCACTCAGGCCACGCTGCTTCTCTTGAAGCTGTGCCAGAGCTTTCTGTTGGCTAGGGCAGATTTAATATCTCTTTCAGTGGTCACTGTGCTAGAGAGTGCAGAGAGAATCTCGAACCCTAGCCCCAGATCCTGCAGGAGGCACGGTGTCAGCGGAGATGGTGAAAACATTATTCGTAAGGCATTACCTGCAAAATGGCACCCATCCCAACCGGGATGTGTCAACCATCCCTTGATTGTCTTTACCTGCGAATTACCTTTGAGGGGCCACGGACTCAGATGACCTGATAGTCCTTCATGCTGGAAAGAGAATCTCCTGTCTCCTATCTCTCACCTTCATCAATTTCTAGATCTTTTCTTATGATAATGTTTCACACATCAAGAAACATCAGGGTCTCAAACTACAGGGGCTGGGCTGGGGTCAGAGCTGGAAGTGGGTGGTTCAGAGTTCCTCTGTTAGTTCAAATGTCTATTGTCTTCTAGAGTCTGGGACCCAGACTGGAGGCAATCCTTTGGTGCCAGTGAGTCAATAATTGCATTGGTCTGCTAGGGCTGCCGTAACAAGATACCACAGCATGAGTGGCTTCAACAACAGAAATTTATTTTCTCATAGTCTTGGATGCTAAAAGCACAAGACCAAGGTGTTAGCAGGTTTAGTTTCTCCTGAGGCCTCTCTCCTTGGCGTGTAGATGTCTTCCTTCTCCCCGTGTCCTTCCATGGGCTTTTCTCTGTGTGCGCATCCCTGGTGTCTCTCCCTCTTTCATAAGGACACCAGTCATACGGGATTAGGGCCCATCCCAATGAGCTCATGTAATTTTAATTTTCTCTTTGACATCCTATTTCCAAACACAGTCCTATTCTGAGAGATTGGGGATTAGGACTTCAACAAATGGACTTCGAGGAGACAAATTCTGTCCATGACAATACTTCATGAGCAGTGGTGGGGGTGGCGAGTGCCCGGGACCATCAACGTCCCTGTGGATCCTGGAGAACTTCCAGTGTCTTTGAGGGGATGGTCTGTTATCTTGCCCCGAGCAGAGCCAGGAGCGAGGTGGGAGCAGGGGCGGGGTAGGGGGAGATGTGGAAGGTTGTGCTAGCGTTTTCTGTCTGGCGGCTCCCAGTGCAACAGCTGTCTAAGCTGCTCCCGGAGGTGGGACAGGAGTCTCGGGGGAGGCACAAGATCTCGGGGGAGGCACAAGGCCCATGCTGGTTTCCAGACACCAGCTATGTTCCAGAGCGTCATGTGCTTGGACAGCGGACTTCCTGATGGTCCAGGCAACAGTTTATCTCCTCCTTCATCCAGACCCTAGACAAGGGGGTTCTCAGTTTCTGGAGCCACTCTGTCAATACAGACGTCCTTCTGCTTTTTCCCTGGCAAAGAGATCAGAAAGGTTATCCCACTGATGTTTGGAGTCTTAGCATCCTTGGCTTGGCCCGAAGCCATCCCAGACAGCCCGGGGTGGCCGCCCTCCAAAGCCCAGGTCTATGGGGTGTTTCTGTCCAGGGGCAGGGCCTCCTGGGGTTGAGGCAGGGGCTGAGCTGGAGGGATGGCTCAGAATCCAGCTGCACCTCTGAGTTTCCCCTGCTCTCTTCTCCTTGAGAAGGAGGCCTCGTCAGCCCCTAGCCAGAAAGGTTCTTCCTTCAGAGAGCATTTCCTAGGAATGGTAGGCAAGAAGGGGTTGGGATTCATCTAGACTTCCACTCAGCAAACCTTTTTCCGTACCAGCGCTGTTCCAGGAACCGTTGCTGGATGCCCGGTGGGGTGGTAAGGCAGCCTTTGCCTTTAAGGGGCTGAGAATTCAGTGGGAGAGTAAGTGCAACGAGCACTGTGACTAGGGTAAGCAATGGAGATTAAAGGAAGAACACCCACCCTGCCCAGGCCAGGGGAGGAGGTCAGGAAGGGTTCCTGGAGCAGGTGCCCCTTGGAGATCGTGGAGGAGATAGTCACACGAAGAAGGGGGATCGGGTGGGAAACCATGGGAAGTGTGCTCCAGACAGGGAGAACGGCACGTGCAAAGGCCTGAAGAGGTACATAAGACAAGAGTTCATTCGAAGAACCGCAAACGAAGCTTCACGTAGATCAGTGTGATTGGACACCAGAGTACGAGTCCGGAGATGTGTTGGCAGAGGTAAGGAGGGCAGACCATCCGAAGCCTAAGATGGAGGAGGTCCAACCCTGCTCTCCTCCTCCGCAGATCCCCCTCCTCCACACACCTCTGGCGCCTGCAGGACTCCTACCTGAGTAGCAGGAGTGCCAGGCAGAGAGGAGACCAGCCAGGGTCAGGAGCAGGAAGATGGGCACCACCACCAGCAGCACGTCTTTGTAGGAGGACTTTCCTGGGGCTGGACATGGAGGGCGCGGGGTCAGAGGGGGCTTGGGGCTTCGCGATCCCTCCACTCCTGACCCCTGGCCCTTGGCATACCTGCCTCGCGATGGCAGCTCTCCCAAGGGGTAACAGTGGCCAAATCCCAGCTGACGGGGTTAGAAACGATGCAGGAATAGGCCACGCTCTTGTCTCCTGGTCCCAGTGAAACCCTCAGCACCTGTCCATCCGTGAAGAGGCTGCTTGGCTCAACGCCAAAGTCAATGGTCCCTTCCCGTCGCCAGCTATAGGTTATGTCGCTGATGTTGGGGGCCCAACAGGACAGGAACACCTGGCAGGTCTTGGGCGGCTGAGCCTCCCCTGGTACAGCGATGAACACTTGTACCACGGGTCTGGGCACCGCATCTAGGCAAGAACGATAGAGCGGGCACGGGTTACGGTGATGCTGGGCAGGGCTATAGTGCCAGCCCCGGGAACCATGCAGGGTTAGAGGTCACCTCCGACCAGCCCACTCTTGCTCCAGAACCTGGTCTGGCTTCCCGTTGCCCACAGGGCAGAGGCTGAATTCCTTAGTCTGGTATTCGAGATCCTTCATGAGTTAGTTGATGTCAACCTCCGTAGTTGTAACCTCCTGCGGGTCTTACTCGCCCACCCTGGCTAATTTCCGGTTCTCCTGAGCGCGCCATGCTTTTCCATAGCCTGCGCGCTTTCATAGGGCTCGGCTGGGCACGTATGCCTTTCTCTTCTCTTCCTCCTAGGAAACTCCTCCCAACCCTTCAAGAGCCACTTGAGCACATGGCTTGCTCTTCTGATCATGAAGCCTTCCCTGACACCGCAGGCTCCGAAGACCCCAAAACTCTGTCTGTCCTTTGTCATAGCACTTTCCTCATGACATATCAGACAGGTGATAGGCATCTATTAAATCAGGCAAGAGGACAAACACATTCCTGGACTATGAGAGCTTACAGTTTGGTGAAGGAGACAGGTACTGACAAGTGACTGAATAATTAAGGAAATAATTACAAGGGTGCAAACTGCTGTGGGGTGGGGGTTCTGTTTTGTTATCTTCATAACCTAGCTCTCTAGGTGCTCAGCCACCTGGACCAGTGGACCAATTGGAGTCTTGGCCTCCCGGGAGGAGGCTCCCCTTTCCTGTGTAGGTTGATGAGTAAATCCCGAGTCTCTGTGGCAATGGGGGCCAGCGGGAGAGCGTTCTGGTGACAACGGGAGGGCTCTGTCTCTGACAGCATTCCAGAGTCAAGCAGAGTAAAACCTCATTAATGCCAGCTCAAGCTGGTGGGATTTGTGATATGGAAAAGGAAAGATTTGCTGGGCACACTAATGGTATAAACAAAGATTACGGTGTGTTTATGTAGGGGGGATATTTACACTACTTAAAAGGACAAGCTGCTTCCAAACACTATCAGGCACGGTAGAAACACCCATTGACATTTCTAGTAACTGATCTGCTAATTCAAATCATTCTTATCTATTGTCAAAGCAGAGCTCCCAAGGACGGCTGCTTGGCAGCCTTGTGCAATTAGTTCTAATCACGCTATGTATTTGGAAGCAATAAAACAGCAATTTCCTTGAAATCTGTAATTCAGATGCTGAGAACAAGGCATTTTAGAGCTTAGTGGTGTGGGTGCTGCGTGTATTACCACATTCAACGTCCTCATTTCCCACGTGCAGCAGCTGAGACTCAGAATAGGAAGAGGCTCCACGGCTGCCTGTATGGATGTGGAGGTTATTCACTGCACAAGGGCCCTGGGCTAAGGGGGTAACTGGTGAGGGTGGGGCTGCTGAAATCCAGCCAGCGCTCTGCCCGCCAAGCCATGCAACTGGGTTCAGGGGTGCGTGCATCCAGGACACATGGATAATGGCGCCCTGGCACCATCGGTCCGAGTGGCTCACGGACAACCAGCTAGCTGTCCCTGGGTTGTTGTTGGTGGTGGTGGGGTCCTCTCTCCTTCCCAGTTTACTGTCTTTCTCTCCCTCACTGTCTTCCTCTTCCCAGCTGTCGCCCCTACTTTTCATTCTTAACATTGGGCCTTTTTTCTCCACACTCCCCTACCAAATTCCTGAGGTTTTACTGAAATAGTGATTTGGGGGTAACTCCCATTCTTTTTCCAAGCCATTAGGCAAATAAACAAGAGCTAAAAGGCCTTTTTTTTTTTTCTTGAGCAGCAGAAATATGGTGGAGGGAAGGCAGTAGAGGTGGAGTTAGAGGTGAGGAAGGTGGTAGAGGTGATTGTGAAGTCAGCAATGGTGGAGGAGGTGATGGTGGAGGTGGAGATAGAGGTGATGGTGGTGGAGGTGATGGTGGAGAAGGTGAAGGTGATGGTGGAGGTGGTGGAGGTGGAGATAGAGGTGATGGTGG
>CM052893.1:55708089-55746198 GCA_028534135.1 Potos flavus
TCCACGGCCCAGGGGGTCCCCCTCCTCCCCCGGGCTCCAGATGTGCCCCGTGGGGGCCGGGCCTTTGGACAGCATGGTGGACATCTCAGGGCTCCGTGGTTGGCCCAGCATCCGGGGCAGCCAGAGGGAGAGCCGCTGGCCTCTAGGGACCAGACCCCTGAGCAGCACCCTAGCCCCCACCCCCCGACCCCCCGAAGCCGGTGACTCACCTTGGACTTGAACCGTGGTTATCTCTGACCTTTGTGCGCCCAGGTGCGGGAGGAAGGTCGTCTTCCCGGTGCAGCTGTACTGGCCGCTGCTTTCCAGTGTTGCTGTCCCCATGGGCAGAAACCATTTGGCCTTTGGGTCATCGAGTGATTTCCTGTCCTTGTAGAACTGGACCTGGCACAGGGTCGCGTTCTTCCACCCTTGGCACTGCAGCGTCAGGATGTCACCCTCAAACACGGGGTCTGGCAGGGTTCGGAGGTACAGCCAGGCTGTGAGACACGGGACCGGGGTCACCCTGGAGCTGCACGTCCCATCAGCCCATTTTCTCCCCCCGTCCCCCGGCCTCAGGCCTCCCCTGGGGATGGAGGGTCCCGGACGGCCGCTCCGTCCCCCAGGCCTTCGTGCCGGACCGGGGCCGGGTCTCCGCTTCCCTTTCCCCTCCTTCCTCCCTCCTTCCTCTTCCCTGCCTCTTTTCTCTATTCCCCTCCCCCACTCTTCTTGAGCCTTCTCTCTGGTCCTCTTCCCTTCTACCTCCTCCTTTCCAGCTGCCCTTCCAACATCGCCAAGCTTGGGTTCGGTTGAATTCTTTCCAACCATTGTTCTAGCTCCTTCCTCCTGACCCAATTCTCACCCCGCCCCCTACATGGGCTCCTTACCCCCTGGCTCCCCCAGGGCAACTCTGTGTAGCTTCCACCTCTGAGGACAGCTGCACACGGACCCCAGCCAGAAGCCGGAGGGGTGGGTGTGGGGAGTGCCCCTTCTGCTTCCCTTGTCAGCCCATTTCCGCCCCCTGTAGGGAGTTTCATTTCCACCACCGTCCTAGGGAGACATCTGTCCTGTCTGTCCTCGTTCCTAAAATGCATTCTACGGCCTGGCATGGACAAGAGCCGAGCTCCCGGGGGCCCAGCACCCTCTGCAGGGCAGTCCCAGGCCGGGCAGACCCCAGGCCATACTTCGACAAGCCAGACACCACTGGTCCCAGACAACCTCTGTCAGGAGCCAGGCCTGATAGCTGGGAGCACCGATGAGGAATGGACGGGGAGCCCCAGCATAGCCCACCTCTGCCTGGGTCTCTCTGGATCCTTAGGACCCGCCCCCTCCCCGGAGGCTCACGCGGAACTGAATGATGAGCCTTGCTTTTGCTGCTGCTCTTTCTAGCAGCACGGAGTGTGGGTTTGCGTTCTGCCCAGCACCCCCTCACCCCACCCTGGCTCCGTAGAACGTGTCCTTGGCCATCAAGATGTTCATAGGTCAGCATCTTTCCTACGTGACAGGAAGCTCGGTGAAGGTCAGGAGGGACTGGAAGGCACGGGGAGCTGAGGGACAAAGCTGCCTTCTCTGAACCATTCGAGGGACAGAAGGGAATAGGAGTTTCAGAGCCACTCCGAGAGGAGGAGACAGAGGTCAGCGCCATTTATGAGGGAATAAGATGAGGCCCAGCGCCATTTGCTGGGAACTGAATCACCTAGAATTATTCTCGGCCTGAGACCAGTGGGGTCCCAGGTCCCATTTCTGCCTGGGCACCAGTCAGGACTCCTGAGGAAGGGGCCCAGCCTGCTGCTCTGAGGATGTTTCCAGGGGACCCAGTGGCCCACCAATTAAGCTTTGGCCCAGAATCATCTTTGGAGTTGGAAAAGATATAGATAAGACTCACCAGTTTGCCCGACACAGGGAACTGTAAGAGAACAGAGTGATGGAATTAGGGTGAGCAGCAGAAAGAACTTTCTCATAAGGCCTGTCACCTCAGGAATGGGCACTCATACCCATTCAATAAACCAACCACCCAGTCCCCTGGGCACCTACTCATCCAGCCCCCCAGCCACTCAGCTACCCAACCCCCCAGCTACCTAACCACCCAGCCATGAAGCTACTCAGCCACTCAACCATCCAGCCCCCCAACCGCCTAGCCTCCTAGCCCCCCAGCCACTCAGCCCCCCAGCCCCCAGCCTGCCAGCTTCCCAGCCCCCCAGCCTCCCAACCACCCAACCACTCAGCCACCAAGCTGCTCAGCCACTCAACCATCCAGCCCCCCAACCGCCTAGCCCCCTAGCCCCCCAGCCACTCAGCCCGCCAGCCTCCCAACCACCCAACCACTCAGCCACCAAGCTACTCAGCCACTCAACCATCCAGCCCCCCAACCGCCTAGCCTCCTAGCCCCCCAGCCACTCAGCCCCCCAGCCCCCAGCCTGCCAGCTTCCCAGCCCCCCAGCCTCCCAACCACCCAACCACTCAGCCACCAAGCTTCCCCTTTACCGGAAAGACACCTCTGCAGCTTCAAAGTGATGAGTAAACAGGGCTGAGGGCACAGAAGCCACTCAACAGTGTCCCGGACAATGGAGGCCGTAGCCCGGCCCACCCTGGTGCTAGTCAGGCCGCGGTGGGGGGAGGGGAAGGCCCAGTTCCTGGCCCACTGACCAGGTGCATCGAGACCCAGCAGACCAGGATGATGAACAGGGCTGAGAAACCATTCCCTGCTCGAGGGGTCGGGAGATTCTTATCTGAGAAAGATATGGCAGAGTAGGGACACAGCCGTCTCCAAATAGTCGATGGGCGAAGCTTAAAAGAGGGGGGAGAGACTTCAGACAGAAGTGGGACTAATTCAAGGGAATGAGATTTCAGCAAAGCACGAAGGACTAGCTCGCGACAGCTCTAGAACATTGGGATAGGCCGCTTTGCCAAGCTGTGGCTTCCATGGTGCTAGAGAGTGGTGGCCTTGTGGGAGCTCTGAGATACTTGTCATGAGCAGTGCCTGCCTACAGAGGGTGGGTTCCAGTCTTGGAATTGAACTTATGCTCAACTCAGCAGAAAATCAACGTTCATCTCCTAAACTTCCAATATACCTTTAGGGGACAGCCGTGTACCAGCACCCTCACGACTGGGGACCCTGGCCTCTCAAATCTGTGATAGTCAATGATAGTATTAGGCACCATTGGTTGTGTGCACATACCCCACCAGGCACTTGAAATGAATTTTGTTTTCCAGTCTACTTGGTTAGAACCCAACCACAGGCCTGCTGGCGATATTGCAGTGGGACGGCAAAAGTAGCTCCAAGTGGACTTGGGTTTGTTTGCATTTCTCTGTTTTGCTCTTGCTAGCAGCGTAATTCTATGCAAGCTTCGTAACCTTTTTGAACCTTGGTTCAAACCTCAATTGTTTAATAGGGATAAAAAAAAAAAAAAAAATACCCGCCCTGGGAGTCTAAAGGTTAGACGAGATACAGTACACACTACAAAGCAGGCCTTCAGGGCTTTCTTCGTTGTCTCTGCCCACAGCTAAGAGGAAACAGCGGCTTTGCACGTATGGAAACTCTGTTCTTCCACATCGAGCCCTGGGGTCCCAGCATCTTAGGCTGGTTTTTTGGGGTCCCCAAGCATCGAGTGTGACTCTGTTAGATCTGGGTCCTCTACCACCCTGTCCCCTAGTCAGCCCGTTTCTCCACTCTCTCCTCTTCATTCGCTTCCTCCTACCCAGATCACGGCTCCCACGCTGGAAAGCCAAGCACTTGGACTTCATCCATTCAAGTCCACCCAGCTCTGGTCCTTTTATAAGGTGGTGATTTGCCCTTGAAAGCCTTTCCTCTGGAGTATATCCAGGCACTAGGCCATCCTGACCCTGCCCTTGGTATGACCATTAGACTTTTTCACTTGTCCAAATGGCCATTCATAAACACACAGGGCAACAGTGATGTGGGGGAAAGAAGAACGCTGAGTGGAAGGAGGGTTTCCTCACAGGGTCGAATTCCTACAAACTCTGTCCAGGGAGAGATCATATTTAGGAGTGGTTTTGCTTTTCTGGCTCAATGAAAACAAACAAACAAGCAAACTACTGGGTCCAGGTTTAAAACAGAAAATAAGTCAACTCAGAAATTGTAAAGCGAAGCAAAATAGATGCCAGACTTGTTCCTTCTAAGTGTAGCAGGTAATAGTGGCTGAGACTGAGTTGAGTCTGGGGGTCTAGTGACCCTCTCCCCACCTGCATAATTCTCTATTATTGGAGGAGCAGGTTTTCCATCGCTGGCATGGGTGACCGGCCCCTGGGAAGGTGGGTCAAAGAGAGAGGTGCAGATCAGGGAGAACGGATTTGATCCTTCAAGCCATCCCCAAGGACCAGTCAGACCCAAAACAGACCCTCCACCTCATCCCCAACAGAGAGAGTTCGTAGGCAGAAGGGGGATAGCCAGTTTGTAAAGGGCTTTGGACACTCAGAGCAAAAAGCCTCTCGACCAGATGAGAAGCCTGGTCATGGTTGACTATTTCTAAGAAAACACTGAGGCTTCATGACAATATATCTTTTTGTAAAAGCCCATTCCCTATTTCTGAGCAAAATGCACAGAACTGCCTTTTCCTATTTCCCTGATCCCTCCAGCCCACCCCTACCCAAAGCCTTCTTTTCTAACTTCATTTTCCTTTTGAGACAGCCTGATGAGTAATTTAATCTTATTTGACAGGGTAAACATGTCAATGGGCCTCAGAATGTGATTTTTCTGCCTCCCTAATCTAGCTCTGATACCTCGAAGGCTTGCCCTTCCAAGGACCAAGGAAAATGCGATGGGAAACATCAGGGAGATCCCCCCATCACACCACATCTCTATCAAGCACACACTCATTTCAAGCTCCAGCCATAAAACCCACTTGAATCCAGAAAGGTGAAACGAGAGGTCCCATAAATGACTTACAGTCTTTGGTGTCCAAGAGGGAAAGCTCACGCTCGGTGACTTACCAAAGAACAGCACAATCCTGAGGAGCAGCATGGGGCCTGGCCCGGCACAGAGGAGGGACATAGGTCCAGCTAAAGGCAGATGGAAAGTCAGAGTGGAGGGAAGAGCATCAAAGCCGCAGGCCCAGGGGTGGGTGAGTGACCCTCGTGACGTAGGTGGTGTTACTGTGCTTCATACACTAACTAGAGGAAGTGGGGAAGAAACTTTAAAAGTTCAAATTAGTATTTCCTCTTCGGTGGAAGGGGTATTATATAAGGGAACTTTCTTCACCATGATGAATGAAGGAGTCAGGTAATTTACTAATAAGCACTTTTGAACCCTCTCCGTGGCTTCGAAAAGCTCATGCTAATGAACCAAGATGGGATGAGGCTATGGAAAGATCCAGAGACTGCCAGAATTTGTGTGATTTCAATATCACTTAGCTCGGAAGGCAGCACAGTTCTGCAAACACTAAGATCATCCATCCCCCACCCTGCGTGGCCTCCAGTTCTCCAAGTTTCTCTCCTATCCAAGGTGAAATGTGTCTGTACACTGCAATGAGGTGGAAAAGTGGAATCCTGAAAATGGTCCATAGGATCACCAGTTCAGGAGGCACTCAGGGATTGATGAGGTCGGAGTAGAATGGGCTGGAAGTTCTGACTCCGAGGTTTTAAGACTGTCAGGTTATTATTTTGCGAACTGTTTCTTAAAACACGCCAGTGAAAGAGTAAACAGGCAAGCCACAGGGTGACGAGATATTTTCCATACACGTGGCTGAGAAAGGACCCATAACCAGAATGTAAGGCTTTCTAAAAGTCAGTAAGAAAAAGACAACCCATTGGGAAAATAGGCAAATAATTGAATAGGTAATTTACAAAAGTAGATATCCAAGTGCCAAATGAACACCGAAAAAGAAGCTTGACTTTATAAATCACTGTGCAAGTGCAAATTTAAACTAAATGAAACACCACTATATTCCCCATGAGAATGGCTAAAACTATCAAGATAGACAGGCAAGTGCTGATAAGGGTGTAAAGCAGCTAGAAATTTTGCACACCTCCAATGGGAGTGTAAATTGGTACAACCAGTTTGGAAAACTGCATGACAAAATCTAAATGAATCATAAAAATACCTGATGACCTAGCATTTTCATTCCTAGGTACACGCTGAACAGAAATACATTTATATTGACACCAAAAGATCTATACAAGGATGTTCATAGCAGCATCGCTTCTAACAGATAGAATCTGGAAACTACTTAATGAGTCCTCAACAGAGAAGGCGGTCACACGCCCTCACCTCCTTTGAGGACAGAACATGGGAGTTTAAACTGAAGCATGGAGGGTTGGGTAAAATACTAGGATGCACTTTCTGACAGTATGGTTTTTCCTGGAAGTCTTTAGGTGAGAAATTCCACGCAGTCTGGGAAGAATTCAGTGTGCTTATTGCCAAAGACAGGAATGGAGAGTGTGAACTTTCTAACTTTTTGTGCTCTAGATTCCCTGATTCACTGGAAGTGGGAAAACAATCTGACACTGGCAGGCACTTCTTATGTGATTCTGTTGATTGGGAAAGAGGTGAACATGGTGAGGAAGTAAAATAGGAAATGGATATCTTAGCCACTCATCTTAAGATGTTAACGTTTGTACATTTCCCCCTATTGTTCTCTTTCTAGGAGATCTCTTGACTTGAGTTGTCTATGCCTTTGCTCAGCTGCAGATCCAGAGTGCGTAGCATCAGCTCTGCAGGGCTGCAGCTAAGGTAGAGATGGGGCAACCGCAAACGGTCTAGCTTGCAAGCGCTTACTGTGCTTTGCGTGCAGAACAGTCGAAGCCTCCACCCTAGCTGCTTCTACTTTCACCAGGTTCTGGCTGCTTGGGTGTGTGAACTCTTCCTGACTTCGCACTCTACCCCTAAACAGTGAGATGTTGCTGCATTTTTAAAGGTGTTAGTGGAATTGGCTCTCTGAGCTGAGCTGGCTGCATACCATTCTCTTGGGGAGGAAGGTGACCTTAGGGGCTGCTGCTAGGTTAGGAATCTTCCAGGACCCAGGCTGATCTTGAAATGAGATGGAGATGGGTTGGGATAGGAATCAAACCCATTATACTAAAACTCTAAGGAAAATTCAGGGCTAAAAGAAGGAGGGGAGGATAATGGGAGGAGAAGAATTCTCATCCAGATGGGGTTTGTAGACTTAATAGATATATATAGAGAATTCCATCCCCAAATAGCAGAATACACATTCTTTCCAAGTGCACATGAAACATTTTCCAGGATAGAACACATTAGTTAGGCCACAAAATAAGTCTCAACAAATTTAAGAGTCTCAAAATCATATCAAGAATCTTTTTTGATATTAGAAATCAATTCCAAGAAGAAAACAAAATAATTTGGAATCTTGGAATTGAAATCAATTCCAAGAAGAAAAAACATAAACATGGAGGGTAAACAACATGCTACTAAACAATCGATGGGTCAATGAAGAAATCAAAGAGGAAATCAAAAAATACCTTGAGACAAATGAAAATGAAAGCACATCATCCCGAAATATATGGGATGCAGCAAAAGCAGTCCTAAGAGGGAAGTTCATAGCCATACAGGCCTACCTCAAGAAACAAGAAAAATCTCAAATAAACAACCTAAACGTAACCCAAAGGAAGTAGAAAAAGAATAAACGAAGTTCAAAGTTAGTAGAAGGATGGAAATAATAAAGATCAGAGTGGAAATAAATGAAATAGAGACACAAAAATAGAAAATATCAATGAAACTAAGAGCTGGTTTTTTGAAAAGAAAACAAAGTAGATAGGTCGTTGGCCAGACTTCTCAAAAAAAAAGGAGAGGGGCCAAGTAAATAAAATCATACATTAAAGAGAGGTTACAACTGACACCACAAAAATACAAAGGATTGTAAGAAACTACTATGAACAATGATGTGCCAACAAATGGGACGACCTAGAAGAAATGGATAAATTCCTAGAAAAACGTAATCTTCCAGGACTGAATCATGAAGAAATAGAAAATCTGAACACACTGATTACTAGTAAGGAGATTGAATCAGTGATCAAAACCTTCCAACAGATAAAAGTATAGGACAAGATGGCTTCATGGGTAAATTCTACTGAGCACTTAAAGAAGAATTAAGACCTATTTTCTCAAACTATTCCAAAAACCTGAAGAGGAAGGAAGACCTTATTTTATGAGGCCAGCATCACCTTGATACCCAAATCAGAGAAAGGCAGTGTGTGTGCACACACACATGCACACACACACACATTACAGGCCAATATCCCTGATGAACACTGATACAAAAATTCTCAATAAAATATTAGCAAACCAAATTTGACAATACATTAAAAGGATCACACATCATTATCAAGAGGGACTTATTCCAGGGATGCAAGGATATATATATACAATATACACAATATATGTGTATATATATACAATATACACAATATATGTGTATATATATAATATACACAATATATGTGTATATTGAACACAATTGTGTTCAATACATGCAAATCAATCAACACGATATACCACATAACAAAATGAAAGATAAAAATCATTATCATCTCAATAGATGCAGAAAAAGCATTTAATAACATTCAACATCATTTTATGATAAAAAAAATCTCAACAAGGGGGGCATAGAGGAAAAATATCTCAAATTAATGAAGGCCGTTTATAACTAACCCACAGCTAGCATCATACTCAATACTAAAAAGCTGAAAGCTTTTCCTCTAAGATCAAGAACACGACAAGGATGCCCATTCTCACCATTTTTTCTTAAGATTTATTTATTTATTTATTTATTTATTTATTTATTTATTTAGGAGAGTGGGAAGGGGGAGACAGGGAGAGGGAAAGTCTTAAGTAGACTCTACACTGAATGTGGAGCTTGATATAGGCTTTGATCTCATGATCCTGAGATCACGATCTGAGCCAAAACGAAGAGTCGAATGCTTAACCAACCATGCCACCCAGACACTCCCATTCTCACTATTTTTATTCAACATATTATTGGAAGTCCTAGCAACTACCAGACAAGCTATCAGACAAGACAAAGAAATAAAAGGCATCCAAATTAGAAAAGAAGTAAAACTGTCACTACTTGCAGACATGATACTATATGTAGAAAACCCTAAAGACTCCACCGAAAATCTATTAGAACTAATAAGTTAATTCAGTAAATTTGCAGAATACAAAAACAATATACACAAATCTGTTGCATTTCTATACACTAATAATAAACTATCGGAAAGAAAAATTAAGAAAATAATCCCATTTATAACTGCATCAAAAAGAATAAAACACATAGGACTAAATTTAACCAAGGAGGCCTTTACACTGTAGACTATAAGACATTGATGAAAGAAATTGAAAATGATACAAATAAATGGAAAGGTATATCATGCTCATGGATTAGAAGGATTGATATTGTTAAAATATTTTTACTCCCCAAAGCAATCTACAGAATCAATGAATCTCTATCAAAATACCAATGGCATTTTTCACAGAACTAGAAAAAATAGTCCTAAAAATTGTATGGAACCACAAAAGTCCCGGAGTAGCCAAAGCAATCTTGAGGAAGAATAAAGTGGGAGACATTATGCTCGCTGACTTCAAATGATACTACAAAGCTACAGTAATCAAAACAGTATAGTGCTGGCAGAAAAATAGACTTGCATCAGTGGAACAGAATAGACAATCCAGAAATAAACCCACACTTATATGGTCAATTAATCTTTGACAAAGGAGGCAAGAACATACAATGGGGAAAAAACAGTCTCTTCAATAAATGGCATTGGGCGAACTGGACAGCTACATGAAAAAGAATGAAACTGTACCACTTTCTTACACCATAGACAAAAATAAACTCAAATGGAGACTTAAATGTAAGACCAGAAACCATATATCTCCTAGAAGAAAACACAGGTAGTATGCTCTGGGACATTGGTCTTAGCAATATATATTTTAAAGATTTATTTATTTATTTATTTGAGAGAGAGAGAGAGAGAGAGAGGAGAGGGGCAGAGGATGAGGAACAAGGAGAGATGCAGATTCTCTGCTGAGCAGGGAGCCCAATGCAGGGCTCGATCCCAGGACCCTGAGATCATGACCTGAGCTAAAATCAAGAGTCGGATGCTTAACTGATCCGAGGCACCCAGGTGCCCCTTATCAATATATTTTTGGATGTGTCCCCTCAGGCCAGGGAAACAAAAACAAAACAAATGGGAGTACATCAAACTAAAAAGCTTCTGCACAGCAAAGAAAACCATCAACAAAATGAAAAAGCAACCTACTGGGAAGTGATACTTGCAAATGATATAAGTGATAAGTGGTTAATATGCAACATATATAAAGAACTCATACAACTCAGGGCACCTGGGCGGCTCAGTCGGTTAAGCATCTGTCTTTGGCTCGGGTCATGATCTCAGGGTCCTGGGCTTCCTGCTCGGGAAGGAGCCTACTTCTCCCTCTTCCCCTGTCTACCGCTCTGCCTACTTGTGCTCTCTCTTTGTCTGTCAAATAAATAAATAAAATCTAAAAAAAAAAAAAAGAACTCCTACAGCTCAATATATAAGATATGAACAATCTAGTTAAAGAATGGGCAGAGGATCTGAACAGATGTTTCTTCAGAGAAGACATACAGATGGCCAACAGACACAGGAAAAGATGTTGAACATCACTCATCATCAGGGAAATGTAAATCAGAACCACGATGAGATATTGCCTCACACCTGGTTGGAAGGGCCTTATCAAAAAGACACATGCTGGCAAAGATGTGGAGAAAAGGGAACCTTCGTGCACTGTTGATGGGAATACAAAATGGTGCATATGGAAAAAGGTATGGAGGTTCCTCAAAAAATTAAAAATAGAAATACCACACAATTCAGCAATTCCATTTCTGGGAATTTATCTGAAGAATATGAACACATTAATTTGAGAAGATATACGCACCCCTATGCTCATTGCAGCACTATTTACAATAGCCAAATTGGGAAGCAACCTGAGTGTCCATTGATAGATAAATGGTGTGATGTTTTACACAATGGAATATTACTCAGCCACAGAAAGAATGAAATCTTGCCATTTTTGACAACATGGATGGACCCAGTGGGTATCATGATAAGTGAAATAAGTCAGAGAGAGAAAGACAAACATAGTATGATTTCACTTATACGTGAAATCTAAAAACCAGAACGAACAACCGCAACAAACCTAAAACACAAAAAAGTCATATATACAGAGAACAATCTGGTGGTTGCCAGAGGAAGAGGGTGGGGGCATGGGCAAGATAGGGGATGGAGATTAAAGGGTACAAACTTGAAGTTATGAAATAGATAGGATGGGGGTACAAGGTATGGCATAGGGAACATAGTTAATAATATGTAACTAGTTGGCATGGTGGCTATAGATGGTTGCTACATTTATCCTGGTGTATATAACACCAGTGACTCCCTCTGTGTACAGCTGAAACTAACATAAGACTGTATGACAACTACGTTTCAATTTTAAAAAAAAGGGGGGTGCTTAAGTCCCAGGCGTCCCCACCAGCCAGGGTCAGCTGTGAGGGACAGTGGCTGTTGAGGATGGAGAAGTCAGTCCCACTCGCACGAGGTGGAGGGGAGAACACAGCCTGGGATTAGGGGCAGCTCTGGGCGTGGGCACAGCACAGACTCTGGAGCTGCCCATCGGAGCTTCAGAGAGCCCAGCAGACCCGAACCTGCTGAGACCTCAGGGTCCTTGTGTCTAAGGTGAGTAAATAATTACCTTTGCGTCATTGGGCTGTTGCGAAGGTTCAGTAAGAAAATGTGAGTGGTGCTGCCAGAGCTTCCCACGGCCGCGGTGGAGATGGTCCCTGGGCTGTCCAGTCAGCATCTGCTAGCCGCACGGAGCCACCCAACTCTTGAATCGGCCAGAGAGAGCGAGGAACTGAAATTTAGTTGTTCTTAGTTTTACCTAATTTAAATGTAAGCATTTACACGTGGCCAGGGGCTGCCTCATTGGAGGCGGGCAGTGGCTGGCAAGTAGGACGTGCTTGACGGGGGTCAGCTGCGGAGAGGGAGCCAGCCAGGAAGCCTGCAGCCCCTGGGGCCTGCCCCCCACATCGGCTTTTACTGGCTTCGTCCTTAGAACAGATGCAGGAAAGAGGGGAGTCGGTGAAAGTGGAGCCAGATTGGGGATGGAGGTCTGGGCTGGCCTGCCTGGGGGAGGGCTCACTTGGAGGCATCTGATCACCACACTCACCCTCCCCGCCTTCCCCACCTTCCTTCTAGAAGCAGCTGGAGGGAGCTGGAAGGGCCTGTGGAGCGCGTGTGTGTCAGGTCTGCAGCGACCCCTTGTGGCCGCACGGACAGCCGCTGCGCTAGGGAGCCAATTAATACTGGAAGGTCATTCTTTGGCCATCCACTCACCCACCACCCAGCTTTCTTTTTTTAGCTCTTGCTCAGTGCCCAGCCCTGCCTCCCAGAGAGACAGGCGTATACTCAGTACAATCTTTGTGCTTTTTAACATATTTTTAAAATGCCTCCATTATTCTATTTTGCCATACTGCCTCGTGATTATTTTATTGTCTCTCTCCATTTCTAGTCTGTGACCTCCTCAGAGGCAAGGGCCAAGTCTAACTTCTGTCTGTGTCTTCAGGCCTCGCACACTATGAGCTTCAAGATACACCCAAGTGTAACTGTTAAGAGTTCCAGGGTCAGAAAGATCTGGGTTCAAATCCAGGTTCTGCTGCTTACTAAGCGGAGGACCCGGGGGGTGGGGGCAGCGGCTTAATCTCACTGAACCCAGGTGTACCACCTGTGACCAGGCAATGGTGGCCTCCGACTTCTAGTATCATGGAGAGGAGCACACAGTTGCACACACAACATCCTGCACACTTGCTCGCCTCTCCGCCTGAAAGCAAACCCACCCTCCATCTTCTTAGGAGCCGCGTACTTCGTGTCATTTTAACCTTTCTGTCTCGGCGTATCCGGTGGACGGGTGTTTGATCTGTCCTGTCTGTCTGCTCCCATTGTTCCTGCAGACTACCCTGTCCTTCCTTAAACACCGGGCACCAGGGTACCGGGACGCCTGTCCTGGTTTCCGTCCCCGCTCCCTGGCCACACTCCTTCCGGCTCTCTCAGCCCCCCTCCTCGGGTAGCTTTCAATGAGTTCTATGGACCCTGGCCCCAGGCCCTTTCTCTTTGTACTCTACACTCTCTCACTAAGTTTTCTCATCTGTGATCGTGGTCTAAGGGACGGCCTCTAAGGCAACGAGTCCCAAGAGTGTGTTTCTAACACATTCTGTAACCCCGTGTTTGGGGTGTGAAACCACTTACCTGGGGGGTAAAATGTAATGGACATCGTGCATGATGTGAAAAGTAAGGACGTGGAGATGGGGGTGGGCTCGTGATTCAAAGGAGCAGCACAGATGAAGTGGAGGCCCCCCGAGAAACTGACCACCTCCCCCTGCCACGAAGGAAGGAATAAAGGTGCTGAGTTATTTGGATGCTAGGCTAACTCAGAGTCAACCAAGCACCTTTATGATTGGTGAATCGCACCTAAAATCCACTGGCTTAGGAATATCCACCATACTTCCCAATCTGTTTGTCTTTGGGGCGCATAGAGAGAGTTCTATTTAAACAGAACACTGGGTAATGGGATAATATGCACGGGGTCTTGCAAGCTCCTTAAACTCCGTATGTCAGGACTGGACCCAGCCTCTGCCTCCCAGCCAAGTTCTTTTCTCATGTTGCCTGTGTTGGTCGGCAGCCTCACTCACCACCCTGCTGTGCAAGTTAGAAATGTGGTGTCATGACTCTGGCCCCAAAGCGCAGATGAGCTCAGCAAAAATGTTCCCCCGAATGTGACCCTTTGGGATGACAGCTATCGTGCCTGTGTGTGTGTGAGCACGCGTGCTTTGTATTTCTGCTGTGTGTAATTTCCCCACTGCCCGCCCCCACTGCCAGTCTGGGGAAAGCCTGGCCATGCCCCAGATTTCAGTTCATATGGCATTCCTGACCACTGCGCCCCACCCAGGCGGGGTCAGGTGCACACACGTGGCACGTCCATCCATCCGTCTGTCCATCTGGCATGGATCGCTACTGTATGCATCCCCCCCAAGGACTGCTGGCTTGCTGAGGGCGCGGGCCACGTTTGTCTGGTTCACCAAAGACAGGCTTAGAGAGTAGGAAACAGCTCTGCAGAAGGGGCTGGAAGTGGATGGAGGCACATTCTTTCCTGGAGATTAGGGAAGAAAAGCATGTATAATTAAGGTGATAAATTGGATTTTTTGGGGGTTCTCTGTTTACCGCTGTCAAACATAATCTATTTCATGCATTTATACAGAATGCATAAAATAGGTCAGATTTCATTTTCTGCAGTTTGCTTATTTTCTCCTCCAGTTCCCTGGGTAGACATGGAGCCCAAATGGAAATGGGAAGGCTGTGAGATGCGTATTTAGGGGAGATGGCCGTAAAGGGTTTCGCACGTTGGGCCCGGGAGCTGGATGCCCGGGGCGAGAACAAATTAGGAAGAGGCACTGAGATATTTGGGCGAGAGCGTGGCATTAGCAGCCAGACAGGAACGCTGGCTCAGCAGCACCCACCCTGGGGCTTAGGTTTTGCTCTGTTCCCTCCTCTAAGTGCTCCTCCCTGCCTTCCTTCCCCTCTCGTTGTCCCCCCACCAATCCCTCTCCGTGCTCCTGTCCTCATCTGCACATGGACCAGCAGACGTCATCCCCAACAAGACAGACCTCTCCCAGGGCCTCGCTCGCCCCTTTCCAGCTGCCACCCCACCTTTCTCCTCCCATTGCTGCCTGGCCTCTCAAGGGTCGCCCGCATCCACGTCCCCCTCCCGTCCTGGAAGGTCTGGCTTCCACACACCTCTGAACCGCCTCGCTCAGCATCACAATGACTAGTTGCGGCGGCTCCCGCAGGCTGAGCTCCGCCTGGGAAGACGGGCGCCTCTGCAGCATTTTCAGCGGCTGAATCCTGCTTCCCTCGCCAAAGGCTTTTCTTCCCTGGCATCAGTCCTGCCCCCCACCCTGACTTTCTCCCACCTCCCTGGCTGCTGCTTCTCAATCTGTTGGCCGGAACCTCCTCTTCCTGACACTGCATGGTGGGGGGACAGGTCCTCCAGTTCAGTCCTGGACGCCCTCCCCACCCCTCCCCGTCCCTTCTGTCCACTGCCCACTGTGCCCTAGTCCCGTGGCTTTAAACCGCGTGTGGTGGCCCCAGATTCCTGTCTCCTGATGTGGCCGGCCTCCCCTGTGGACTTCAGACTGGAGTATACACGTAGGCTCTCCTCTCCTGGGGCCCCTCTCGACCGTCCGGAACGTAGCATATATCCCAAGTAGAACCCTGCCCAGCTCCTCCTCGGTGGGACGCAGCTCCTACGCAGACGGCCCATGCCAGCCCCCCACTGCCCTCCTCCTCTGCCAGCAGTGACTCCAACAAACTCCACGGTCACCCTCGCCAGGATCTCTCCCCCAGTTCTATAGGCTCCTCTCCAAAGTGGGCCTCAGAGCCCCCTCGCCCTCCCCATCTTCACCGCCGCTGCCTCCGGGGAGCCCTCACGGCTTTGGCCTGTGCTTCTGGGAGAGCCTCTTCCCTTCTTTTCCTGGCCCCTGGCCTTGCTCCCCTGCATTTGCCACACAGAAGAAAGAAGTGAACTACTCGGGATATGCACAGACCCAACAGGAATACTCCTCTGCTTAAAACTCCCACTGTTTCTCCATCACCAGAGAATAAAACATGTCCCTTTGTATCCTGCCCGGCAGGCTGGGCCCTGTCTCCCTCTCCAGCCTTATGGGAGGCCACCGCCTTCTCCCCCTGTGCTGGGGATGCCCCTTGGGCTCTGCTAGCAACGACAGCTCCTCCCTCCTCCGGGCCCTCACTGGCCCTTCCCTCCACCTCGGGCTCTCCAGTGTGTGTGTGTGTGTGTGTGTGTGTGTGTACAAGGTATTAAACATTCTGGAAAGCATAGTGGAGGGGCGCCTAGGTGGCTCAGTCAGTTGGCCGTCCGCCTTTGGCTCAGGTCATGATCCCAGGGTCCTGGGATCGAGCCTCATGTCGGGCTCCCTGCTCAGCGGGGAGCCTGCTTCTCCCTCTGCCTCTCCCTCTGCTGCTCCTTCTGCTTCTGCTCTCTCTCTCTTGCGCTCTCTCTCTCTAATAAATAAATAAATAAAATCTTTTTTTAAAAAAAGAAAGCATAACAGATAACACAAACACCTGGGTACCCACCCCTCCAGCTCTATTTAATTTCAAAATGTCATGTTTGCTTTAGATTTTTGTTTCCTTAAATAAAATAGTATGGAATCAGCTAAAGTTCTGCCCCCTTCTCTATCGTCCTGTCTCCCTTCCAGAAGTAACCCCTGAACTTGGTATCCCTGGTTACGTGTCACTTTCGTGACACGTGTGTGTCCGTCCATAATAGATAGTATTTGGGGCATGTTGAAAGTTTACGTAAATGGTATTTTATCGTGGGAGGACGGGGCATGGCTGGGCGATGGGTGCGTGCTGACGCACGTGGCTCTAGCTGTCACTCCCAGCGCCACCAGCCTTTCATCGGATGCATGCGTCTAACCATCGATCCTCCTAACGATGGAGAGTGCTGCCATTTTCGATCTTTGGCCATTCTAAACGCCGCTGCAAAGAGCCTTTGTACACGTCTCCTTTGGCACGTATTTGTTTCTCCAGGGTAGACCCTTAGAAGGAGCATTTCGGAAGAAGAGCGTTGGCGCCTCTCCAGCCTTGTGGGCGGGTGCGCAGTGCTCTCCTCGGCGCACCTGCTGCGGTGTGGGCGCCGTCGGGACTGCCGCGCTCGGCCTCGCCGCCAGGGGGCCCCACGCCGCTCGCCGCGACCCCGACGGCGCCTGCACCTGCCGGGGAGCCCTGGAGGGCCACACCCAGAGCCACCGCACCCAGAGCCGCCGCGCCCACGTGCGCTCCAGCCCCGGGTCGCTGCGGGACGTGGTCTCAGCCCTTCCCTCAACCAACTCTTTCCTAAGGTGAAAGCAATACAAAACAACGACATCCCCGCCTTGAGCTCAAACCGAAAAGGACCCAGGTTGTGAAACCAAACACCGATGTGCTTAACAGGCAGAAAGTACAATGCTAGCATTTTAACGTATGTATTTGCTTCGGATTTTTCTTTTGAGGAAATAAAACATTACGGAGTGTGCTTGAAGTTCTCCTCCCTAGTCCTTCGCTAACTCTCCCCCACCCCTAACCCTGCAGCAGGCTCCTGGGTTTGAGTGTGGTGGGTAGCCGGAGCATTAATTTTATAAACTACGCATGCATCTGTAAGCCGTTGACGACAGTGTTTGCTTCTATTCGCACAGATGGTTCGGTACCACATACGCTGCGAGTTTCTCTCTTAAGTGCCCAACACTGTTTCCGAGATAGATCTATGTTGAAGCCTATATATCTAATTTAGCGTTCATCCATGCTCCTAACAATATATTTTAAAATCGTGTTCAGGTTTTGGCCCTTTAAACCGCGCTGTGCATACAGTCCGTGAGGGCAGAGGCTTTTGTGTGTCTGTGTGTGTGTGTGCTTTTTTTTAAAGATTTTATTTATTTATCAGAGAGAGAGACAGAGAGAGCACAAGCAGGGGAACGGCAGGCAGAGGGAGAAGCAGGCTCCCCGCTGAACAAGGAGCCTGATGTGGGACTCGATCCCAGGACCCTGGGATCATGACCTGAGCTGAAGGCAGACGCTTAACAGACTGAGCCACCCAGGCGTCCACTTTTGCGTTTTGTTCACGCTCAGTTTTGAGCTCCTGGAAGTGTGCCTGGCATGTAGGAGGTTGGGGTTAGGGTTAGGTACTGAGGTTAGGGTTAGGTCATGGTACTGAGTTCGATGACTAAATGGGCAGCCTCATACATGGTCTTGGCTGCTCACATGCGGAGTTTGTCCAGAATATACATATAGGTGGGAAGTGACCAGAACTTTCCTGTGAGCTGGCCACAACACTCTCCAAAGCTATCGTACCTATTCGCGTATCTTCCCGCAACTTGAGAGTTCCCTTTCCCCCAGCCTTGCCAACTTTGGTGTTTTGAGACTTGGTGTATGTGTGTGTCCAACCCGATATACATTTAAAATTATATCTTACTGCTATTTGCATTTGCATTTCCCTAATTCCTTTCTGACCACGCCCCCCCATGATTTCCTTTGTGGCTTCTGGGTTATCAGATGAGCGGAAGTGTGGATTGGGGTGGGTTGAAGGTCACCCTTAAGCTCTCAAGGGTACGGCCTGACCCCTGCATGGGCCTGGAGCTCTCCTTGCATTCCCAGCCTCCTTCCGTTCCTGGAGGGTTTTGAGCACACGTGCCAGGCCAGATCTAGGACCCGCAGGACTGAGGAGCAAAGTGTGGAGCCGTCCACGGTCACTGTCCCTGCCTAGTTCCATCTTGAGCTCCTCAGGCTCCCGTGAGGGGCAGAAGAGGGCTCCCCGGGTGCCCGGGCTGGTCCCTTAGTGTCTAGGTCTCCAGTTGGGGAGGGCTGGCCGAGGGTGCTCTGGGGCTTTGGTGCTCCCAGCTGCCCTGGCTCCCTGGAGGACCTGCGTGTTCCCGTGGTGGGAACGGACTTTGGGGTCCCTGGCATTGCTCGCCCTTGGCACAGACCATGCCCTGCCCCTGCCAGGGAACATGCCATCCAGTCTGCTTGGCTCCTGACAAACTGACCACCATTGGGCCAAAGGAAGACAAGTTTGCAGGTCGGGGGACAGGCATAATGGGAGGGTGGATGGGAGCAGGAGGTACAACTAAGGTAGAAAGTTTGAGCTCACAGGGCGCCCTTGGCTTTGGGACAATGGGGACAAATACCAGGGCCCTGGACTGAAGGCAGGTTTGGGGCTGCCCCCTCTGCGGACCGGGCTACACCCCAAGACTTGAGATGTGATGCCAGTGAACCAGCCAGGGCAGTGGGCGTGCGGGAGCCCGGGCCAGCTGCCATCTGAAAGATACATTTCCAGCACGTAGGGATGACGCTCGCTTGAGATCCTTTCCCATTTGAAACGCATTAAAAAATCATAACCTGCCAGCCCAGAGGGCGAGCGCTCCGACTTAACAACCCCTTTACTTTCTTTGGCAGAGTATTAAAGTCATTAACTTGCAGCAAGCAGGGAAAGCAGGTTCTTACTTAACTCGTATCTTCTGGAAAGTCTTAAAAACCAGCCACGCTGAGACCTTGTCTCTCTTTGGCAGTGCTGAATCATAAAGCCCCATCCCGCCGCTCAGGAGTGGGGCCATTCCGTCCGGTGGGACTTAGGACTCATGGAGCCTAGCGAGCTGTCCTCGGCTCCCAGGCCTGTGGCGTCTCCACGCTGGAGATGAGATACAACCCTGACCCTTCGGCCCCTCCACCGTCTCAATCCAACACTGTGTTTTCTGCTGCCCCCTCGGGAGAGGTCTTTAGCCCCTCCCCCGCCCCCGTGGCCACCCACTCACCTTGCCCACCTCTCTGAGCCTCCCTGTGCAGACTCTGCCCCTGACACAGAACCACCAGCGGTATTAATAACACCCACCGAGTGTATCTACCCCTCAGGCTCTCCGACTCTGCCATCGCCTCTTAGGGAAGGCGAACTTCCCGAATCTGACCGGACGCGCTCCTCTTGTCTCTGTAATCGCGCACACACGGCTTAAGTATTTATGCCCTGCATCTTGGCGTCACACTTGCGGGTGTGCACCTGTCACGTATGCCCCCACGAGATGACGCATCCCCCCACGAGATGACACATCTCCCCACGAGATAATGCATCCCCGCCCAGCTCTTGGTCTCTGGGCAGTGGGTCTGGTGTCACGTGCTGCTCCAGCGCCCGGGTGCCAAGTGTCGTGCTGGACGCTAGCAGCCTGGGTACGGTCTTTCGACTCCGGCAGGAAAGGGAGACATTAAACGATGAGATGAATCATAGGTGAGCCAGGGCCCGCGAGGTAGGAGGACAGATGCTTTGGGAATATGTGTGAGCATATGTTGGGGGCGGTTGGAAACCTTTCCCCGGGAAAGGGTGATAAACTGAGACCGCTGGGGAGTGGGAGTTGCGAGCTGGGCAGAGGTGGGGACACATGTCTCCCAGGCAGGCTGCCCTGACTGTCGTGCAGAGAGAGCACAGGCTGCCTGGCCGTGTGCGGGACCGGGTCAGCTCGGCAGGCTGGCTGGCCCAAACCTCACACATGCCCAAGGTCGTCAGGCCTGCGTCTCAGCCGGCTCCTGCGAGCTGGTCGCTGAGCTCTTGGGACGTCCTGCCTGATAAGAAGTTCTCCATGGGCCTGAGACCTTGGGCGAGGCGGACGGTCTGTGCTCACAGCGTGGCTGCGTATACGCCGGGCGGCCGGGGGCCGTGCAGTGTCAAGGCTGACCTCTGGGGCTGGAGCCTGAGCGGCCAAGGTCAGTCTTGCGGGGGCTGCGTGCCCAGGGGACCCGCCCCCAACAACAGCCCGGGCACCCAGGCTCGGGGGAACTGCACCGTTGGACAGTATTTGTGCCTTCCCACAGTCCTCGGGAGAGTTGTGTGTCCCTGGGATGCCCCTGAAAGCCCGTGGCTGCTTTGCTTGCACTCTGCCCTGCGCGCCCTTCCCCTTTGCTAATTATCATTGTATCTTCTCACTGCAACGAGCCATTCGTGAGAGTATGACAGCTTTTCCGTGAGTCCTTCTAGCGAGGGTGGTCTTGGGGACCCCAACATGGGCAGAGCAGGGAGAACAAGGTCTATGGGCGGGGGGAGGAAGGGGTTGGAGAAAGGGATCGGCTTCCTCGGGGCCACACAGGTCATGGTCAAAAATGGCATAGTTCTCTCTGCGGGCTTGACCTCAGTGTGGTTACTCTATTTAATCCTATTCCGTGGCCCGAGGCTGCACTCAGCCCCAAGTAGACCTCACGAAGGTGTCCACGGAAAACATGCCAATCGGTGAATTTGCTTGGAGTGGGCTTGCGGAGCGTGAGGGCACGTAGAACCCACTGTAGGAGGTGAGGAGTGGCCCCGTCCTGTGGGACAGCCACACCGAGTACTGTCCGCATGTCCCGCCCTGGGTTTGGAGCAAAGTCCCTACTCCATAGAGGTAAGTAGGGAAGAGACAGCGGTGTCTTTAGTATAAAAGGTAGGGGGAGAATCCCAGAACCACTTGCCTTACTGAATCCCATATATTGAAAGCTCGGAGGTGACATCACCAATTTGTTTCATGATCACATAACCATGGCGACAGAATAAGTCAAGGGAAAAATAGGGTGGGAGAGCGGTTGAAGCAATTTAAGGAATTTATTGGCACAAAGGATTCGGTTATCAAGGTTGCAAATAAGTCATCAACTTCAGGCGCGGACGTGCACCAAGTGTTTCTCAAATTTCTGCTTGCTTGGACAAGCATGCTGCCCTCTCAAGAGTATGACTTGAATCCATAATAGCCGGAGAAAAATTTAAAAGTAATGGAGGAAGTGCTCATATAACTCATTTCTCAATCGATAGGGGACTATAGTTGTGATGGAGCGGGAGGCTTGAGGCGGAAGCCTGCTGGGGTGGTGGCCGGCCCGGCGGGTCAGCACGCCCAGGTCAGGGCGGCACTGCCCAAGTCTGACAGCGGTGGCGGCGGTGATCCCAGGTCCCACTGACGGCCTGTGAGTCCCAGTGCCTCGCTTCTGGGGGACACGGATGCTGCTGCGTGCTTTCTAATGACAACGAAGTCTCCTCTCTGTTCCCAAGAGACAAGGCAGTTTATAGTTGGATAAACCCAGGTTTGAATCCTGTTCGAGCTACGTGACTGCGTGTGCTGCTCACACCCTCCGGGCCTCAGTTTACTCATATGTGCACTGGGCATTATAATAAGACCTTGTCCGTAGGGTTGTTTGGAGGATTAAGCGAGATAATGTCTATAAAGCACTAGGCATAGAGCCCGGCGTGCATTAAGGGCTCAAATAACAACAACAAAAACAGAAAGGATATTTGAGTTTTTAATAAATCATCAGACACAAAAAGACATTTGCAAAGGCTCAGTGCCATCCCCGTGCGCCTCCAGATTGTCGTGCTGGGTGAGGACAGCGTCTGCTCGGAGTTACGTAGTTGTGGAGGGGACGAAGTGACCTGATGAGTCAGCTTCGCTATTCCGGACTTAAATGCTTGGGCCGCGTTTTCAAGTACAGCCCGTAGCTCAGGTGTGTCGGCTTGGGGGTCAGATGTTCATTCTCTGGGCTCCCGGGAGGGTGGAGAGAGAAGACTTCGGAGGCTGAGTTGGTAAGAGGGCCCTTGATGCCAGGCTCTGACTATGACGGCAGACTGCCCCGTGTCACTGGAGCCAGGGGGAGGTCCTGGCAGGAGGGACGTCTGGTTGTGATCCCAGCTCTTTCACTGCAAGCGTGAGGCACTGGGCAAGTCGGCCAGCTTGATAAACCTTAGTTTATCTCTGAAAAGGGAAAAATGCCTGATCTGCAGAGTGGTTGTAAGGATAAAATGATACAATGCAATGTACGTAAAAACACCTGCTCTATAAATACGATTGTAACCGTCTAAGTAAACAAAGTACTGTCACGACCAAGTGTGAAACGCACTAGCGGTAACCGGTATTGTTTTGTGACAAAACGATCCTGTGAGACCAACTTAGTTTCCTTCTTGGAAAGAATGGCAACACAGTCGGCAGGAGGTTGGATTGGAGGCTTGGCAAATGAGTGCAGTTCATTCAGGGAGACTGTTCATGATTTGGATCAAATCCCCGCCCCCGTGACATGCTCATCAGTCCCCTGGGAAGATCTGGAGGGGTCTTGGGAGGGCCGGCGGGGGCGCCGAGCACGAGGAGTGGGCTTCCTTCCCCTGGGGAGGACGGGTGAGGAGCTGCCCCGGGACAGGTCCCTACGTGTTAGGGATGGCGATAGGGGTGCTGAGGAGGCCGAGCTCCAAGGGAGGTTTGGGGAGTGGCCAGGATGCAGGCTGATCTCCGCAGCGGGAGGCTGTGTGCTGCGGCACATGCCGGGGGGGCAGCTACGGAACCTGGGACCCACAGAGCAGAAGAACCCCTGTGCGTGTGGGCTTGGATCAAGTGGAGGTGGAAGGACCAGGCCCGGGAGGAAGGGTCTCCGAGTGGCCAGTGCCCCTCCTGTCCTGATGCCAGCTGCTTGCGCACCAGAACACGTATCTGGGAGAGGAACCAAGGAGGTGACGGCTGCAGAACCCGAAAGACACGGAGGGATGTCCTCCCCATCGCACAGCCTCCGTCCAGCGGGGAACTCACGTCACGTTGCAGAGAATAAACATGAATGGAACTTAAAGACACGGGGGTGCGAGTCCATGTCACTGCAGCTGTGCCCCCAGCCACACGGGAGAATAAACGCTCCTGAATGTCCAGAGGTAATGGTGTCTGTCGCCATCCTGAAAAGCCACCCTGGTTAGAGGGGTGGGGCCGGGGCTGGATACCGGGCACCGCTCGAGAAGGTGAGTGTTTGATGGTGGTGGGTCCTTTCTCCCCTCTCAAGACGTGTGTGTCCGCGGGAGAAATTCCCAAGCACGTTCCCATAGGAAACGAAAGCTATGGTTGCACCAGGTGCTTACTGCCCTGACGTAAGTGGTTCTCAACTGGGACCAATTTTGTCCTCCTGGAAGACATTTGGCAATGTCCGGGAACATTCTTGCTGTCACATTTTTTTTGGGGGGGACATGGTACTGGCATCTAGTGAGCAGAGGTCAGGGATGTCGCACAGGAGAGCCCCACAACCAAGAGGTCCCCAGCCCCAAAGGTCAGCAGTGCCGAGGCTGACAGACCCTGATGCGAGGCAGTGCAAGGGTCCTTCGTCGGTGGACGTGACTCGTTCCTCACACCCATCCCTCAGCGAAGGCAGGAAGGGGAAGGGTCACGCCTAGCCTGGAACCCGTCGTTGGTGGTCACATATGGAAGAGGAGGAGGGGAGCAGGCGAAACATTTGGGGGTGGGGATGAGCCCAGAAGGAGCCTTGGGCTCACCTCCCAAGGTAGATGAAGGAGGGCAGAGTTCTTCATTTCAAGTCAACTCTTACTTATTTAAAAACCGATTTCCTTAAGCACATAATTATATGTTTATTTCCCGGAGGAACTCTTGAGGCAGCGGAGATCTGCTTAAATTATGGGGACGGAGGCTGCACACAGGGCTCTAATGGGGTTAGAAAAATGTTCTGTCTCCTTTGAAGGAGCCTTGGGAGGAAGGGAAGGGCAGGTTCCTCTCCTGCAATGCAGAAGATGCAGGCGGATGGAGCGTGGGAGGGTGGGCGGGCAGCGAGTGTGAGGACTGGTTGTCCTACCTGGTGGGGCACGATCAGAGCTTAGGGGGACCTCTGGGGTGCAGCTTCAAGCCTCCCGCCTCTGGTTTCCATCCTGGTAAGCGGAGGGAAAGGATCCAGGAAGTGGGCCATCCGCACGCTTCCTGCCTTCGCCTGAACACACACGCACACACACTCACACACACTCCCCTCTGGTTTGCACCAACAAACAGCCTGGGATGCTTCCTGGGAGCAGCGGGTGGGGGAGGGTCTTCAGCGCCTCCCGTCTCTGTACTGCTTCCCACGTCTCTGCGGCAGCCGGTGTGCCCGGAATTGGGGGCTCCTCACAACCCCCCACCTGGCTGGGCTGGGTGGGGACCGAGGGAATGGGATGGCGAACCGAGTCCTCAGCTCAGAGGAAAGGGGGAGGCGTCTTTCGGCCGGTCTCCCCCTCCCAGAGACATATGGCGAGACTCTGGCAGATGTGTGAGTGTTGGACGGGGGCTGAGTTGGGGGGCGGCTGTGGAAAGGCGAAAGATGCGTCAGGAGCAGGTGCCTTAGTCCTGCCTCTGGCCTAGGCGACACAGGATGGAGGCCTCAGGGGGACCCTGGCCTCCTCCGTCTGTCTCCACTCCATCTGGGACGCACGTCCGTCACAGTGCCACTGTCTGGGGTTGGACCCTGTGTGCGCCACCTCCTCCAGGAAGCTGTGCGTCATCGCGCTGGGCTGGTAAGTCCCCGCACCTAACGAAGCCCGGTACACACAGGCAGGCACTGCGTCCGCGGGTCATGATGGATTTCTACCTCGTCCGGCCCGGCCTGCCACGGGACAGACTGACGTCACAGCCAAGAGAGTCCGTCCGGCTGGTCCATCCCATCCGTCCTGTCCCTCAAAGCCCAAAGTGTGGTGCTGGGGCTGCTAGGATGGGACCCAGCTGGGGAGTGAAGGTCACAGCTGAACCATGGCCAAGAGCTGTGGCCTGCAATGTCTTCATTCACCCACCAAATACCCTCTCCGCACAAGCACCGGGCTGGCTCGGATCCAGCCTCGCTCGGCCGGGCAGCATAATGGGGCCGCCGCTCAGAGGGGAGCAGAGTAGCTCGCGGCTGGTGAGGGGCGCCCAGCCCTCGGGAGCTGGAGACGGCGGTTATCTGCGAGCACCAGGCCTTCTCTGTCTCGAGAGGGCTAACAGGGTGACACACAAGGGGGCAGAGGGGCCTTGCCTGGGGGGTTGTATCCCCATGGGCTCTCCTCGCCTGTGAGCATCAGAGACCTCGGGCTGCTGGGAATTTGCGCCCTTCCCGCTGACCAGCTCCCCTGGAGACACATCAAAGGTCATCAGAGAACAGAGTCTCAGCATCTTTGAGAGGCTGAGGGCCTGGCCCACCCTTCCACTTTCTAGAAGTGGGGCCTCGGGCCTGAGCCTTAGCTCCCTCCTCCAAAGGACACGGATGGCCTTGCTGGCACTCCCAGGTCGCAGGGCTCGGGCGAGGCTCAGGAAACTGCACGTGCTCTGCACTGTGGGCTGGTTCTTAGAAGTTATTTATTCAGGGAAGCAGCGGAGGGAGTCGCCCCCCCCCCCCGGCCCCCCAGGGCAGCTGCCCCTGTCTCTTCAGCCAGGACCTGCCTGCAGGGAACCGCGGCTCAGTCTCCCAGTCTCCAGAGCCAGCAGGAGGGGGAGGGCTTAGCGCTTCAAGTGTATGTCCCTGTCTCTGACCCTGAACATGTGGGTCGGGGCCCGGGGTGCAGACGGCAGCTGAGGCCCTTTATTTAGTCCGCTGGTAGAACTGGAAGACGGCTTTCTCCTGCTCGTAGGTCTCGATGGAACCGGGTCGAAGGCGCCGGATTTCAGCGATGGCATCTCCCGCAGCCAGACCCCGCTCCTTCACCAGGTAGCAGGCCAGCATGGTGCCAGTGCGGCCGAAGCCCAGGGCACAGTGCACTCCCACGGCCTGGGAAGAGGGAACTCGGTGGGGTGGAGCCCTACGCCCTCCCTGCCCCTCCTGCGGGCCCCAGTCTCCTTCTTCCTACACCTGCTTCTTCTGGGGCACGCCCAGGATTTGGCAGGGGTCTCAGGCTCTCCAGGGCCAGAAGGGACATCACCATTCGGGAGTGCTGTCCTGTGCCTCGCGGCTTGGAGGCTGCCAATCACCTCCGTCCTAGTTGGTTCAAGGGCTGGGCTCCTGGCCTGCCCGCCCCCAGCCCTGTGCCGGCGCCTCCCAGGGCAGAAGCCACTGGCCACACACGGCTGCGGAGCGCCGCAGAGGCTGCCGGCCCAGACCGAGATAACCTAAACTACAACCAGGTTTTGCAGACGTGGCCCAAAAAAGAATAATACGTCATTTAGCACTTATACTGATTATAGGTTGAAATGATACTACTTTGGACTTACTCAGAGAAGCTCTATTGTCAAAGGAATTTCCCCTGATTCTTCTTTTTCTTTTGGAAATGTGGTTCCAGTCTATTTGGACAGCGCGAGGCTGGGGACGTGCTCAGCAGCCTCTGACCCTCAACTCCCAACGCTCGCTGCTTCCCTGCGGCCTCGCCCCCTGCCCCCGGCTTCTCGGCCCGTCCCCGCGGGCCCCGCCCCCTCCCGGTCCGCCTGTCCCCGCCCCGTCCCCCGCTGTCCCCGCCCCGTCTCCCACTGTCCCCGCCCTGTCCCCCACTCTGTCCCCCTGCTGTCCCCGCCCCGCCCGCTGACGTCCCCGCCCCGCCCGCTGACCTCCCCGCGCGCGCTGGCCTCGTCCACGATCCGCACGAAGCGGTCGATCTGCTCGGGGGCCGGCGGGCAGAAGTCCGGGATGCGCAGCCGGTGCAGCGTGAGGCCGGGGCAGCTGTCGCCGTGCGGGGGCCCGCGCTCCGTCAGGGACACCAGGTGCCGCACGCCCTGCTCCAGCAGGAACTGGTAGTGCGCGGGGAGCCGCGGCAGCGCCAGCCCCGCCAGCCGGCCGGGGAGCACCCACGAGAAGTTGGGGGGCTGCACGCCCATGGCCGCGGCAGGACACGCCAGCGCGCCGCCCCCTCGCGTCCCACGCGCCCCGGCCCGGCGCCCCCTACGCGCGCTCGCGCCCTGGGACCACGTGGGCTCGGCGCCCCCGTCCGGCGTCGCCCCGCTCCGCCGCGGGGATTGGCTGAGCCGCCTCGGGGGCGGGGCCGGAGCGCCAGACCCGGGGCTCTGAGTGACTGGACGGGAGCCGCGATCCGGTCCCGGCCCGGGGCAGCGCACTCTTTGATTGGTTGGATTTCAGTATTGGGCGGGATTACCGCAGCGGTGCGCACGGGGATTGGTGGAGCTACCCAAACAGCCGGGAGGCAAACCCACACGGAAGGATGAATTGCCTAGTGCGGAGGAGGCATCCCGGGGCCGGGCTCTGCTGCTCCCTGGCGGCAGGTGGCAGTTATTACACCAGTGTCCACGGCTCCTGCTGTCCCCGGGGCCCGGCCTTCTGGGGTTTGACTTTCTTCACCGTGGACGCCCGAGGGTTCCTCCTCGCGGGGAGCAACCGCCTCTACGGTGACTGACTGGCCCTTATCAGTGACGTGGTGAACCTGCCCAGTAAGGGCGATCGCCGCCGTGCGGAGGACTATTCTCATTGTCCATAGCTGGGATTATTCAGAAATACTGGGCTGCATGTGCTGCCCTGAAGTCTTCCCCGGGGTAGTAATTACAGTCCAGTGATAATAACAACCCACGACGTAAGAATGAACGTTTATTGAGCAGTCGCTATATGCTAGACACTATTCTTAGCACTTGACCTGTGTTAACTCACTTAACCGCCACAATAATCTTCTGAGGCAGGTAATCTAATTAACCCTACTTTACAGATGAGGAAACTGAGGCTCCAGAGAGGTTCGGGAACTTGAGCGGGGTGACTAATGGTCTGGGGATTTGAAACCAGACAGCCTGGCTCCGGCATCTTTAACGCCTAGCATTGCCTCCTAAAGTTGAACGGAAGGAAAGGCTGCTGCCTCTTCACATGGCCATCCTCACACTCCCAAATATCACCTGTGTTAAACAACTGCAGGATTCCTTAATTTCTCTTAACATTTCATGACTTCCTGGCTCTCTGAGTCATCCTCTGGTGGGGAGACCAGAGTTCCTCGGTGTTGTTCGTAGAAGGTAGAGACCTAGCTCTGAACGCAGTGTCGTGGCCGGAATCTGACCCGCCTGGATCCTCATTGGAACAATGTGCTTCTAGGGAGGCAGACTAATTGTAATTAGGAAAATAGTTAACCCTTGTTGAATTTGCTTATGTACCAGGCCCTGTGCGAAGGACTTTCTGGAAGAACCACACGTGGATGGTATTTTTGTGTCTTTTTTGTACACACGTAATCCGAGGCTTAGACAAGCTGGTTAACTTGGCCGAGGACACCCAACTAGTTTGTGGCTGGGCTGGCGAGCCAAGGCCTCTCTGAGTCCAAGCCCAGGGCACTTACCGTCAAGATACTCCTCTTCCTCTGTCCCCACCTGCCCCTGACACACATTTGACCATTTAAAGGTCTGGTTCCAATAAAATGGAAAGGGATTTTTCTTCCCCCAAGTTCAGAGGCTCCTCTGACCCTGTGAAAATCCGCTTACCAACTGCCCAGAGGAGGCTGAAGCATTGCGTCCACCTACCCTTGCCAGGTGCCCCTAGCTGCACGATCCCCCCTTTCCTACCCTTCCCTGCGATCTGAGCCTTGAGGAGGCCCTTCCTGTTGGCACTCCCGTTTCCCACCAACTCCTGATCAATCTTCTTGCCCATCCACATCCATTCCTCCCTCTCCTTGCCTGCTTTGGCTCCCCAGGTCTCTGGCTGCACTGACTCTAGAGACAAGACTCTGGCATGTGCTCCTTTCAAGTTGAAACTTTCTTGGTGCATTTGTCTTGCTCTCCTTTCTTTGCTGCCTTTACTCATCAGAGAAAAACTTCCCACATCACTCCCCACAACCTATGCCACTTTCTTTCCTCCTTGAGATCTACCTCAAAGCCTATTTTCTTCAGAGGGAAGACATTTCTGGGAGGGAGGGACAGAGATTCTCTTCTCCCCTGAGCCCCTAACCGTGACTTTCCACTTGTGCAGGTTCCTGCAGGGAAAGAAGTGCATCCTTCCACCTGCCTGGACCTCCTTAGAGAAAGTTTAGTTGGCTTGCGCTATAGGAATTTCCTCTGCCTTGGGCTCAGGTCATGATCTCAGGGTCATGGAATGGAGCCCCGCATCGGGCTCCCTGCTCAGAGGGGAGTCTGCTTCTCCCTCTCCCTCTGCTGCTCCCCCTGCTTGTGCTCTCTCTCTCTCTGTCAAATAAATAAATAAAATCTTAAAAAAAAAAAAAAGAAGGAATTTCCTTTTACTCTACAGCTGTGCCCCTCCCTTCCAACAGAGCCTGGGTGAAAAGGGCCCAGCGTCTTTGCCTTGGGCTGTGTCCCATGGTCAAGGGTGCTATTTAATTTTTTGTCTTGGGTTTGGGGGTCTTGAACTGAAAAGAAAACCCCTCTGTGATGGTTTTTTGGCTCAGATCTCTGTGACTTAACCGTGTGGGCGCCCTCCATGCCGCCGCCGCCCCGCCAACTCAATACTGATCTTCCTTTCCTTTCTCCTCTGTAAAGCGTTACCTGACCCTCAGGAAGATTTAGCCTTTTTCTGTGCTCACTTCTCACCTTGTAGAAATATGCACTCCCAGGAAGCAGTTACTCTATTGGATTAGGGCTACCTCTTTGTGTAGGAGCCAAGGCTGCATCATTTCATCTTTGAATTCCACAAATCTAATACACGGTGCTAAAAAGTGTAAAGGAACGAACGAATGAAAAGAAAAAAGGAATGCAGAGGGGAGACTGCGCATGCACATTCCTGGAGGTGTATGTGAGTCTCCGGGAGGACAGGACGATGCACGATGGCTCGCTTCTTCCGCGCACGAGCTTGTGGGCTATGTGGGTATCGCGTAGAACCTTCTCAAGGTGTGCATTTTACCTGTCTGTGCTTTTAAGGAAAGAATGACTGTGTCAGTATGATCCTGGCTACGTCTGATGGCTATTTTTGTAAAAAGGGATAAATAAGCCTTGCTCTTTGTTGAGCTTCTCTTCTGTTGTATGGGTGTGTGTGATTGCGGGTGTATGTGAATGCGTGTGTGTCAGTGTGCGGAGGGGGACGCACACATTCCTGGAGAACAATCTGTTGACACTGATGGTGAGCTGAGTAATAAGCTTAATTTCCCTGACTTGAAGGAATTTACAACATACTTGAGAGGATTTAGACTCCAATGTAATTGTTCTCATAACATATAATAAAGCACTAAATTACTCATCAAAGACAATCAGATAATATGTATTAAAAAGTTAATTGTGCAGTAAAAATAACAAGTGCTAAAGAAGTCAGTGGGGGAAAGATAAGAACCACCAGAAAAGTCCCATGAAGACAGGAGTCTTCCCGTCTTCCGGCTCTTCTCTCCGTCGGAAACAGTAGAAGTAACTTTCTTTGACGAGCTCAACAGAACCGATTTGGGGCATCCTAGCTCCCCCTTCCCCAGTCCATAAAAATGTTTTGACCTACTTCTGTTTCACCTTGAGGTCCCAGTTCCCAGACTGGCTTGATGCCAGTGGCAGTTAGAGGAGAAGTCAGAGTCAGAGTCAGAGAATTCCTTGTTCCAAGCTGGCCTCTGTGTCCCATCAAGGCAAAGGATTGCTCGGGGTTGGGTTCCTGGGGCCCTTGGACTGCAGTCAGAATTCTCAGTGTCTTAAGTATGCTGATCTTACTTTGTGAAAACACATTTCACACCTGGAACCCAATGATTTGGAAATTGGATATAGAAAGGTGGGTGGTGTGAGGCCAACCTTCAAGATGGCCCCAGTGAACCACCTCCTGCCTTGTCTGGTCTTCTCCCACACTGATAGAAGTGTAACCGGCAAGATATGGTGGAAGTGATGGCATATGACTTCTTAAGTTAAGTCATAAAAGACCTTGTGGTCTTTGCGTTGGAGAAGCCAGTCGCCATGTTGTGAGGACACTCAAGGAGCCTTGTGGAGAGATCTATGTGGCGAGGAACTGAGCCTTCATACCAATGTCCCGGGAGGGAGCTAGCTGTTTTGGAAGTGGTCCTCCAGCCCCATCGAGCGAGACTTTAGATGGCCAGCATCTTGACAGCAACCTCATGGATTCCCTGAGCCAGAACCACTCAGCTAAGCTGCTCTTGAGTTCCTAACCCACAGAAACTATGAGATAATAATTATTTATTATTTGAAGCCATCAAATTTTGGGGTAATTTTTAATGCAGCTATAGGTAACTCATACGAAGGGAATATTCAGATAGAAGAAAGGAGGAGAAATAATTTCTAATGAGCTCAAGAAGTGAGATAAAATCAGCTTTGGTTTTGCAAGAGAAAGTTATATCATAAACAGCTGTGGTCCAAGTGTGCGTGTGTTTGTTACCTGTGGTAGGTCAGTGCAAAGCTCCCACATTTGGAGAGTCGTGCTGTATAGAAGATCGGGGCAGACAGCTTGACTGTGGGGTGTGTGTGTGTGTGTGTGTGTGTGTGTGTGTGTGTGTGGTGTTGGAGCTATGGGGGTTTATGTGGTATTCGGATAGTGAGGGATGGTAAACACACGATTTAATGACTGTCAGGGCACAGGAAGTAGGCAATAGAATGGACCCTCCACCAATCAGCTCCATTGCCGGAAGCGAAGAGTGGAGCCGTCCTGCCATCCCCTGGATGCCCGTCAGCGTGGAGTGTGGAGGCTCCGGCGTGATCTGGGTGTGGCCAGATTGCCTTGGACATTTTAATCTGGGTCTTTCCACAAGATGGCACTGATAGCTTTCCCTTGTTTCTCTTGGTCGTCTTGTCGGAAAATCCGTGATTCGTACGCTGCTGCAGAACATTCCACGACCGAAAGCTCACAACAACCAGTTGATGCCTTGTGTTTCCGGCAATTCTATCACCTTCGTGGCACCTCAGTTTTTCCCTGTAGACCATCCCAGGAGCCCACGGAGACTCCATGTTGGGATGTTGGGGAGGGGGTGGGGGGGGACGGCGCCTTAGAGCAGAAGCTGTGGTTAGAGGAGCTGGAGATGGGGAAGGACGTGTGGCCGGGCTTTGGTTTTTGCAAAGCTATCAGCTCCGGGCAGGGGAGAGCAGAGTCGGAGAAGAGGGAGCCCTCAGGTAGCTAAGAGCCACCTGTGTGATGGAAACCCTTTCGGCGAGCTCTCTCACGTCCACTGTTCATGCTGCTACAGCCTTGGCTTTGCCTGGAATCCAAAAGGAAGAAGTTACCGAACGTCTCGACATTGCAGTTTTCATGGAATAGTTGTCAAAATTGGAAGGAACCTTGGAGATCTTCTGACTTCACCTCTCTGTTTCTAGGTGAGGAAATTAACAGTCACTCGGGGGTCCAGACTGGGACCTAATTCGTTCTAGCAAAAGTCACTGGGTCACTACACTGTGTCGCTAGACCAAGTTACTTAAAAGTGCTAGGTCTCCGTTTTCTCACCTACAAAATATAGATGTCTACAGTAATATAGATCGTTCAGGATCACCGGGAGGGCTGAAGATGCTAGGACCGCATAAAGTACCTGGCGGAATGCTGGAGCATCATTGGTCCTCACGACATGGGGCTGCCCCTTCCACCAGCATCACATCATGATTTGGAGCCTGATGAGAATAAATGAAGGAGTTACACTACGTCGAAATATCTCCAGTGTGAGATGAACACCCATAGGTTGCTGTGGTTGGCAGAAATATAAGACGGCTCCGTAGGCCCACACCCTTTGGTGTGAGGATATGGCTCTCAGCATTATGTTATGTTATGTTTCTCAGCCCAAGGGGAGGTGGCCTCCCGGAGCTGAGAGTGGTCCCCAGGTGACAGCTACCAAGAAAGCCGGGACTTCAGTCCTACAAGGGCAAGGAAGTGAATTCTGTGTCTGAACGAGCTTGGAAAAGGACCTCGAGCCTCTGATGAGAGCGATAGCTTGTCTGGGGACTTAGTTTCAGCCTGCTGAGACCCCGAGCAGAGGATCTCGCTGAACTATAGTCGGACTTCGGACCTACAGAACCGTGAGAAAATAGATGGATATTTCTTCACTAGGTTTGTGGCGATTTGTTATGTAGCAATAGACAAGGAAGGCAGAGGCCCTCTTTTCTTTCTTTTTTTCTTCTCCTTAATATGCTGGTTGCCATACAAGATCTTTGAGGTCTCTGAATTGCTGTCTTATTTCTTGTGTCTTTCCCCTTGTTTTAAGTCTTCTAGTGCCCCCAACTCTAGACCGCACAGGTCCGTTTTCCGGTGCAGAGGCAGCAAATACGGTGAATCAAGGGAGCTCAGGAATGGTCAACATCTTCTTCCCTCTGGCAGAGGACTAACTGGCCTGGGTCGAAGCCCGAGATCACTTAGCAACACCCAACGGTCCCTGATTGAAACAGTTTATTGCTTTATCTACACGTTAGGAAGATGTCCAAGAAAAATATGCTTAGATGTACATTGTGACTTTCCTGTTTTTGTTCCAAGGAAGGGCTTGGTTCTCAGATTTCCTTTCTGGAGGAATTCTTGAAACATCATTTTCCACCCTCTCCACCTATGAAGCATGTTCCGGGCATGCCAGAAATTGCCTGATGTCTCATCCTCCAATGTAAGTGCCTCCAGCCTCCCTGCAGTTTGGGGGAAAGGGGAAGGAGCCACAGACCACCCCCTGTCCCAGCCCCCAGCCCCCAGCAGACCATCTTCCCACCCAGACCCCATTTCTGTGGCATTTTCTTAGGACCCGTCACCTCCATGGTGGTCTGGACTGGCCTCTACCGTCCCAGCCTCTGCACATTTCCCCTCTGAGCAGCTGTGGCTTTCACAAAACTTTCACAGAACACAGATCCTACCTGCAGGTCCCCAGTAACTCCTTACTGCCTTCAAGACAAAACATCCCAACATTTGCAGACTGGCGCAGAAAGCTCTCCGGGATGAGGTCTCCTGCTAAAATATATACACGAACAAGGAAAAATGATTACCTATTACCTAATTATATTAGTTGGTATTCAAAGAGAAGCCACTCTCACTCTAAGTTTTCCAAGTATAAAGAGAAGCAATATAAGGTCATTAGAGGTTCGCATACCTGTGGGATGGGCCACGGTAGCAAAGGTCCCAGATAGCTCGTGACATCTAAGTGAGAGGCTCTCAAAGACCTTGCCTGGAAGCCACTCTACTATAAAGCTCAAGATCGTCTGGAAAATTCCCACCGATTATCTCAGTCCGCAGCACTAATGTGGGGAGTCCCAAGAGATTCACCGGGATGCATGTGGAACCTTGCCATGCATTTGTCCAACTCTGGAAAATAACAGCTTCTTCCCACTCTCGGAAATGTCGTCCCCAGCATCTCCTCGGTGGTGCTTTAATAACGAGGGGGCATCGGTGCTGAGTTTACAACAGATAGTTCACATAAAGATAACCACATTCTGGTGCACCCCCTTTCATAGGTATTTGTGTGTGTATGTGTATATAAGTGAGTAATCGACGTATAAAACTCTCTCTTTACTGCTTGATCTGTATATCTATATACGTTTCTCCCCTCTGGCTCCTTGAAGGTTTAATGCGCTCGCTTCTCTACTTTTTAGAGCAAGGATTCCCAGCACTGGTTTGATGACACCCTGGAGTGTCTTCATTTATCTCAGGGGGTGCCTTGAAATTCACAAAACAAGATTAATTTAAATTCATTTTCATTTAAAAAAGTAAACAGACATTATATAGTAATTACAGGTACAAGTGTGTGTGTTGAAATCAAACTAATAAATGCTTGCCTTAGAGAGAAATCAGCAGGATGGGGGTGGGGTTGGAAGGGACCATAACGGGGGTTTAGTTTGAATCTTTTAAAAACATCCCCCCTAATTACTTCCAGGTTGGTGTTTCCCCGAGTTAATCACGTTTCTCCAGTTGGGCGTCAGGGCTGCGGGGGCCCAAAGCTGCCGTGTGGACGTCTATCTCCTGGGCTTGCTCTGGGGCCTGGCATCCGGTAGGTCCTCAGGAAACGCGTTGGGATTGACTGGTTGGGGGGCACAGTGGTGGCGACTGAGGAGGGCGGATGGCACAAGGGTCCCAGCTCTGGGCAGCAGCCTTTCCGTTAACCGTTTGTGCGGATCATCCGAGAGTTAGGTCCGCTGATACCATCTGTGTGTAAATGTCAGTGACCTGCTGCTGAAGGTGCAGTCCCAAGGTCATAGATGCAGCAAGGAGTTCTTCACGAGACTAGTATCTCTGAAGGAGCAGAGCTGGTGGCGGGTTCAAATCCTACCTCTGCCATTTAAAGCTAACTAAACAAATCACTTTACCCCTCAGTGCCCTCCTCTATCAAGTGGAGATCATCATAGCACCTACCTCCCAGGATTGTGAGGATTAAACGCGTTGATCCATGCAAAGTGCTTTGAACAATGCCTGGCACAGCGAGAGATCGATAAAGGCTGGCTCTTGTTATCATCCTCCTCACAGGAGGCTCCAGGTACTTATCGGGACTAATTGGTAGTAGGCATTTCAGTGAGAGAGCAACAGTGATGTCCATTCCCCCCACCTGTCGGCGTGGAGTGTGTTAGTGACCCCATCTGGTCCCAAAGAACAGGTTTGGGAGCTCTTCCTATTGTCCCCTCCAGATGCGCGTAGGAACATCATTGGCCACACAAAGGCTGAAAATTTAGGCAGAGAGTTAATCGTAGAACAAGGAAGCAAACAAACAGAGCAAAAACCCACTGCATGCGAGTCCGGCTCTCCGCGAGTCCCCTTGTTGCCCTCGGAAGGTATGTTCTGCTTGGTGGGGAAAAACAGGGCGAGCATCCCTGGACCCTTAGAATCACAATTGGTAGCAAGGGAAGAACGTGTCTTTCAGCACAGAGTTTTATGGCCTATCAATCCTTGAAGGCAAGACATCATTAATCAAGACACAGTTTCAAAATGTGTTCATCATTATCCACTACCGTTGATGAAAAACCCCAACCTCTTCTGGAGAAAATGATTGATGGAAAGAGAGTCTTTGAGGCCATTAAAGCAGGTTCATGAGTCTCTTTACTTTAGCGAAAAACTAAGTATACCTTTTCCTCAGATGAGAAAGACAAATCAAGTCTCGTGTCTGATCTTAGCAAAATTCAAATACTGGCTTTGAAATGCTAGTAATTCTACTCAATTCCTTTTCTCTTGCGCAAATACCGGGGGATAGACGTTATGTGGTTCTTCAGATGTTCAAACAGGTTATTTAGGATCAAGAGTTCCTCAAATTCATATAGAATTTATTTCCAAAATTACCTCTGACCATAACAGAAACAAGGTGAATGTATTAGAGCTATTTATTGGAAATTCATGATACCCTAAAGACCTTCAACCAGAAAAGATACTTGGTTCACAAGAACGTTGGGAAGATGGCGGGGAAAAGTTTTTGTAATGGTTACCTTTGTTTTATAGTATTTTTGGGTCTCCAAGGCTGTCGTCGCTTTTAGCCTTTCTGGTCCTTGCGTTTCCAGAACTCTGTGCTTCTTTGGTTCAGTTACACAGATGTGTATACCAAAGATACCCAAGGGCACAAGGTATTGGGATATACCCTTGAATGAAGATACAGGGAAAAACACAAAACTTACATTTTGGTGCTGCATGAATTTGTTACAAACACGCCCCTGGCGAATCGCACCTTCCAGTAGCTACACCCTTACACATTCCTCTTCCACGATGATGCTGGGCTCAACCTCATGACTTGTTTGGCCAATGAGACTCACACGGATGTGATGGAGGCAGAGGCTTAAAGGACACTTGTGCACTGAGTGAACCTTGTCCTCCAGGAACCCTGAGATCACCGGGCTATGAGGGAGCCCGGAAGTCAATACCGTGCAGCAGGAAAGGGCCACTGAGTCCCGTCCCCAAGGGTCCCTCAGCTGAATGCAGTTGCATGAGTAATCCAAGACATAACCTGCAGAAGGGTGACCCAGCTAACTCACGGGATCGTGACAGGTAATAAATGGTTAGGTCACTGAGTTTTGGGGAGGTTTACGACACAGAGATACCCAGAAGTGACGCTGTAATGAAAACCTATACTATGTGGCAGTGGATCTGGGACTGAGAGGTTGGCAGAGGCTGTGGGGGCAGCAAGCAGACTTCTGGTGGAGCCTGGAGACCCGAGAGGAGGCTGCGACTAGAAGCTGATCCTGGGGAACTCGTGTTCCATATTAGGGCCCCTCCCGGCAGCACTGCCCCCTCCAGGGACCTGGAAGATAGAAAAGGCACCTAATGAAGTTGTGGGTTTGGCTTACGGTTTCCATCTGGGGTGCTAGAGGGGTCAGTTACCTTAAAAAGTTGTATTTGATAGGGTAGGAGGAGACGGGGATGCACTTCAGAAAAAAATGCTCTGTTTGGAACCAGAATTTAAGTCGATATGCAGGGTCTGGGCTATGCGGGGCTGAGAGAGAAAACCGCTTCACATTTCCAGTCTCTCCAACTGGAAAAGGATTCTCAAAACAAGAAATGACCTCGGGATCCAGATCAAATCAAGAGTGGCTGTAAGACTTTGCAGGGACCACAGAAAGATCTCAGATGATGTCTACTGGACTCTCTCAGCTAGACAAAAGGGTTTCTAAGAATTTTAAGGGCATTTTTTTTTTCATAGCACCTTGACATGCTGACCAAAATAGAGGCCTGTCTCAAAAATCATTGTTGGTAGAGCTTTTGTGTAATGAAATGGACCTTAGCCCGGGATGCAGGAAGCCCACAAGGTTCGCAAGAGAATCAGACCAGCTTAGACTAAACGGCGCAGGAAGCAAGCAGAGAAAAATCACTTAGCAGCACGCACAGGCTATTTGCTTTTGGAAAGGAAGGCCATTTCAGAGGGGCAGGGCTGGGGACCTCCAGGGAGTAAAGGCAGCTCTATGCAAGAACCATTTCTTGCACTCAGAGTCCGAGACCCCGCAACTGTGGTCCAGCTGGATTTCAAAATCGTTACGGACCCGTGATGGCTCGGTGGCTCCCTGTTTCTCCCCCCCTTTTTTTTTTCCCCCAAATACTTTTATTTTATTTTTTCAG
>CM052893.1:55746698-55773124 GCA_028534135.1 Potos flavus
GTGGTGACCGCATGGGACCAGAAAGGAGGAATTTTTTTTTTTTTTTTTTTTTTTTTGCTTAAAGGGACCTTAGAGACCATATAAAACAGGCTTTTTTTTTTTTTTTTTTTTTAAGACTTGATACCAAGTAAGGCTTAAGGAACCCACCACAGAAAAAACAGGTAGAAGCAAGGCACAGGTTCCTCAAGCTGATTAAGTCTTCATCGTCTTGCGGGAAGCGTTGGCTGCTCTGAAATCCCTCACTCGTGCCCAGAGCCCCTGCTTCCCCGCGGCACAGGCGGAACGTGACCCTTTAGACCCAAGCCCTCAGTGCAGAGTCGGAAGACCGAGAGAGCAAGGCACTGTCCAGAGGGGGGTAGCCCAGCCCCGGGCTGGGGGTGCGGGGTGGGAGGTGGACGGAGGTGCAGGTCTTCTGAGGCCCTGCGGGGGGGGGGGTGCGGATGTGTTCTGGCTTCTTCCTGGCTCCTTTCTTCTAGTCGCTGAGCCCCCAGCCCACATGGAGGATGGTTCCTGGCAACCCTGTTTCTATTACGTGCTCTTAAATCACCGACGACGGTTGATTTGGACCAACCGTGATCTGACCTAGTCTGGACCAGGTGTGTAATTCCTCCATTTACACTTTTGAATCGAGACCAAGAACTTATCCTTCAGTTGGAGCAAAATCGAAGGATGCAGAGAAAGGGAGGATTGCTTGGATTCCTGGTTCTGGTTCCTAATGAAGCAAGATCCTTTCCACTTCTGCTGCCTGCTTCTGGAGAAGTCTTTCCTGAAGACCCTACACGATATTTATTCTGCCGTAGTTCCTACAGTGAGAGACTTAAATTAGCAGCTGTCGGTGAACAGCTGCTGCCGATTTTTGGGAGTCCAACCATTTGCTTCCTGTATAGAGTGTCTACACCACCAGGATTTGGCTTGAGCGTTTGGCCCAATCTTAAGGATAGGAAACTCCGTATAAATCATTTCCTGAGATTTTCTGACTATTTCTCAGTTGGTGTTTCTGGTGTAATACAATATATCTTGAAGAAACTTTCTATTCTTTAAAATTATATCTTAAGGGGCGCCTGGGTGGCTCAGTGGGTTAGAGCCTCTGCCTTCAGCTCAGGTCGTGATCTTGGGGTCCTGGGATCGAGCCCTGCATCAGGCTCTCTGTTCAGCGGAGAGCCTGCTTCCTCCTCTCTCTCTGCCTACTTGTCATCTCTCTCTGTCAAATAAATAAATAAAATCTTTAACAAAAATAAAATAAAATAAAATAATATCTTAAAAGGTAACACGGATTATGGGGGAAATATGGTTTGGGGCACAACACACAGAATTTCTGCAACGATGTAATGGGCTCAACGTTCCAAACAGTAACTATCCTAATAAAATGAATTTCATGAACAAATTAAGGTAAAATACACCAAAGTTTGGACTTTGCCTTAAAAAAAAACCAGATAAGCCTCACCTGATGGAAGGATAGATCAGTAAAGCTGCGTGACAGAGACAGAGGCAACTACAGTGAGATGGTCTTCCTAGGCCAGAGTCAGATGGGCTCCGAGGAGGGACATGTGGCTCTGGGGTCCCCGGTGGCTGTTTTCCGTGGCAGTGTCCTCTGTGGTAGCTGCCATTCCTTGGTGGCGGAAGTAGCAGCTGGCTGAGGAAAACAGTGACACCACATCTGGGTTCCCCCGATTCTCCCTCCCTTCTCCATCACGTCTGAGTTGGTTCGGGTTGTAGAAGCAAGTACTGTCATTGGACAGAATGTGCTAATGACCAATGGTGGTGTCGCTGGAGGTTATCTTGAAGCTACATTTGAAGAGCAAGTATATTTTACTTTTTTTTTACTTGACTTGAGTCATCGCTTCCCGAGTTGGCTCTGGCTTTGTTTGTTACATCAGAAAATGCCATGGCAGAAAGGGCACTGCTCAGGGATGGCCCGGAGCGTTCAGAAGCTGGCCGAGGCATTTCTTCCGGGGGGTGGTTTGGCCCCACGGGCCAAGCTTCAGAAGCATCAACAGCAACTTCAGTTCAGAAATCTGCTTGGGGTGATGATAAAGTTGAAATAGTTGTGAGCACCCGGGAAGGACCTTCCCTGATTGTTCCCGCCTGAACAATTTTTTAGGAGGAGATGTTTCTGCCCAGACTGTGTCACTCGCCGAGAGCCCGCAGCAGGTGTCAGAAACAGGATGTCACAACCGAAAGGCTCAAAGGGATGGGTAGGAGTGGAAAGTGTTTGATTATATAGAAACGAGAAGCAAGACACATCAAATGAGACAGGGCGATGGGCTTTGCCAATATTGTTGATTACCAAATGGTTTAAGCAATGGCCTCAGTCCTGCCCTCAGAGTGTGCAGGGTAGGGTTTCTATCCCAGATGGGGTAAATCCCCGGATTTCAGGTTAGTCTTTCAAGAGAGTCTTCCCAGTGTGAGTTTCTAGCTTATAGACTCGGAACGATGAATTTAATTCCCCGGCATCTTTCAAAGCCCAAACCAAGATATTCTTCATCCTCATTCTCTCAGACATTACGGGATTTCTGATATTGCCTTTGGAAACACTGAGTCCTGGGTTTGGGGAAAATGATTTTTGTGTGTGTGTGTCAGGGGTATCTAACATAGTAACTTTGGTTTTAGCTTGGTTTTTACATTTTGCAGGGGGGAGCCCGTGCTGTGTTAATCTTTGTGTCCCATTCAAGCCTTTGAACTCTTTAAAAGGAAGGGCTCTTCCAACTTTGCAGGACTTGTAAGAGCCACACTCCTGTCCTGGAAGAGGCCCAGGCTGCAGACAGGGAAGGAATGTGACTCTACAAGGGGGCCATGCCGAGTGAGAGGCTGGTACAAGCATAATTAGAAATTGGGGGGATTCCTGTGGATTTTTAACTCATGAGGGTGAGACAATTTGACTTTGGACTTTAATTAATTTGGACTTTACTTACAAGGGAATTTAATTTTTAGACTTTAATCTCTCCCTGGAAATTTAATAATGAAGAGATTTTAGAATTTTGATTGGTGCATCTATACGCTGTTGACATTTATTACTGAAATACCTTAATATTGTCATTTAATTTCATTGCAAAACTTTCGATGGAGATGTACTTGGACAATATGACTAGAAATCATTTGGATTGGGAAGAATGGGGTCATAATTTTAGATTTGGTTGTAGCATGGCCTTAGAGTTAATTTAATTAATCTATTGTTTGGGCCCATTTCAGTTTCTGGAGCAAAGTCTGCATTGACTACCAGCTAGTGTAAAGGAGGCCTGGGAAGCCACATCTCTGGCTGGTCACAGGTGTATTGGTTGAGCCCTGTGGATGAAAAGAACAAAAAATAGAGGTATTCGGGGATGAAATACTTGCTTCCCATTCCTCCTACGATGGAAGCAGCATCAGAGAAATGTTCCTGGCCTCCCTTCCCTTCCACTCAGTTCCCCCCGGGAGAGAAGTAGTTGTGCTCTGCAGCTGCCTGGGACGGGGTCTGCACCCCCCTTCTCTTCCAGATATCACACTGGTAGTTTGAAGTCATCCCTACTGGGACTATTTATGGCATGGAAACCAGCAAACACTATGAATTGGGATTTTTCGTTCCGCGAAACTGGCTCTCCAGCAGAGTCCTCTGTCACCCATCTGGAAGGAATGACTTATCCGTTGATGACTTCGGGGTGGGGAACTGAGCGTGCGGATGGCTGCCCCTGTCTGTCCCCTGCTTTGTGTGTGGGTGGGTGGGTGTCTTTGGGGATCTGCCTGTCCGCGGATAGCATTGGGTCTGCTCTTGGCTTTGTGGTGACTTTGACAATGGGCACTCTGCACCCAGGAGGGGAAATCTGTCTTTTCCAGTACCACCTGCAGGGGGGGCGAGTGAAGCTGTCTATACGGGGTGGGGAGTGAGGGGGTGGGGAGGAAACCTCTTCACCAGCCCAGCCCTGTGGTCTTAAAGTCAATGTTTTGACCTCTGTCTGTCTGACTTCTTAATTTCTCTCAATTGGTTCAGAACTCATATGGAAAGGAGAGCAGTATAATTTATTAGCTTCCTTATACCCCAACACTTAAATTTTCTCTCTTTTACTCTTCTAATGGTTACTTGTAACTTTAAAATATTCCATTTTAGAAAAAATTATATTTTTTGTTTTGGGAAATGATCCCACCAAGGATGGAAATCTGCATCAGATTTAAAAGAAAAAACAGCTCAAATCATATAAAGACAGCTTTGTCTTCTGTCTCAGATATAAGCATAGCGAGGAAGTTATGTTGTATCTTTCTTACATAGTTTTTTAATGAACTTCTAAAAATAAACTTTTACTTGGCAATAATTTTAGATTTATAGATAAGTTACAAAAATAATACAGTTCCTATAAGCCCTTCACCCAGTTTCCCCTCATTTGAACATTTTGCATTACTGTGCTCCATTTGTCAAAACTTAAAAACCAACGTTGACATATTGCTTGTAACTGGACTCCGGTCTTCATTCAGACTTGTCTAGTTTTTCCACTTATGTACTTTTTCTATTCAAGGATCTGGTCCAGGAGACCGTACCCCACCCACCATCCCGTCTCCTTGGCCTCCTCTGGTCTGTGACAGTTTCTCTGCCTTTCCCCGCCTCTCATGACCTTGGCAGGTTCGAGGAACACCGGTCAGGGATTCTGTAGAAAGGCCCTCGATTTAAATGTGTCTGAGGTTTCTCTCCTTGTGGGACTGGAGTTGTGGGTTTTTAGGATGAATTATTCATTAAAAATACTTTACAGACACAGTAAATATATAGCTACTGATGTACATTATATCCTATTGTTTTGAATTTTATTTTTTATTTTATTTTTATTTTTTAAATATTTATTTATTTGGCAGAGAGGGAGATCACAAGCAGGCAGAAAGGCAGGCAGAGGGAGAGGGTTCAGGAAGCAGGCTCCCTGCCGAGCAGGGAGCCCCACGCGGGGCTCCATCCCAGGACCCTGAGATCATGACCTGAGCCGAAGGCAGAGGCTTATTAACCCACTGAGCCACCCAGGCACCCCATATTGTTTTGAATTTTAAAAGCCGAGTAAGAGATAAAATTTTATAGCTTTTATACCTTGCCTTTTTTTTTTCAACGTTGCTTTAAGATCCATCCTTTTTGAAATAACAGGCATTTTTCCCCCACTATGATGTGATATACGCTTTCCTGAAAATCTTCATGTTCTGCATAATTGTGCACTAAAAATAGCAGGGCTTGTGGGATAATTAGACCCATACATGATTAGGGGCAGACCTCCGGAAACCTGCGCACCGGCAGGCCACCGTGGACGGTAGCGATCCCCGGACACGGGGAGTGGCTGGGGGAAGGCTCACGGCCACGCGGCCCCACTCCGGCAGCTGCAGCTCGGGGCTCCCCTGACCTTTGAGGGGCTGTCACCTCCAAGACACGGTATTGTCAAAATTTAAAATCTGACCCTCGTGTCGCTTTAATTATCAGAAGATGTTTTTAACCCAGGGAGAAATATCTCGGCAGCTTTCTCATGAGCACTCGCGGTCCCATGGGCTGGTTCCATCCTGGGGACACATGGCAGGTTTGAAGCCCATAGATCGTGGGCCACAGGCGCTAATGCCCTCAGGCGGGGGCTCGGCCCTTTCATGAGGATCTTCGTGTATTACTAAGAATTTTGCCTCAATGGTGCGGGGTGTGGTCTTTGTTAGGCTGCCAAGCCAAGGACTTGCCATCGGCTTGTGTATTACCTGTCCGTGTGGGCAATGCCTCTCTTCTCCAGGTTCCCAAGCTTGCCAATAAGTGACCTTCTTGATGAACCCGGTAAAGCTGCTGGGAACCCTGTTAGCAAGGTAACCAGGCTGTTTTTTCCAAGGGGTTTTATTGATTTCGCAGTCAACCCTAGTTCCTTAAAGCTGTCCGGTCCTATCTGATGCTATGCAGGTGATTCTCAAGTATGACCTTCCTGTCAAAGCCTTGTTATATGACCCACGTTTCCAATTGTATCCTGTCACAAGGACAGCAGATTCTTACTGACCTCACATAAATAACTATGTTGCCATGAAGGTAAGAATATGCACTAAGAGTTTCCAAATTCTTGAGGGAACAGGCAGGGAGAAAAAGACTAATGTTTCATCTTTATTCACATAGGTATACGTTAGCAAACTGCTGATAGTTTAAGAGAGAAAAGTTTTCTAGATCTGGAAAAACAAACATAAAAGAACCAACAATGTTCTGAAATTTAATATCGTAGAGATTATGATCATACTTATCGGCTCATTTAGTCCCATGTAATCAATTCCAGCGGATCTTGATTTCTTTGTTAGAAGTTGGACCAAGCCCTCGGTTTCTCTGTTAGAGTTCTATAAATTCTTACCCACTTCAGTGGTGTGATATGAAAGTTAGCAGAAACCCGTTCTTGTGAGTGTCCTTTTCATGAATCTCTCTGAAAACCAGTTTTGCAAAAACATCAGAATAAAACAATAACTTCTGTAAATGATAAAAAACTTAAAAAAAAAAGACCATGGTTAAAGATCTGTTGAAAATTCATTATTGATTGTTTCAGTGACAAACAACATTTTAAGATAATAACCAGAATTATGACAGATAATGTTGTACCAGAATATATTAGGACTTCAGAAATGTTATATAAATTCTGGAACCACTTATATTAATGATGTCTATCTACGCAAATACAAACTAAGAAGGTTTCGTATCACTTATGTCACCATGCTTCCCGTGTAACTTAACATCACATAAGCCTAAATTAGTTTAATGTCTCTTCTTTTATAAGGAAGGAGAACAAATCTTTTGAGACATTTCAGGGACTTTCTGGAAATTACTTTCAGGTCAAAAAACTCCACTTGGAATTTGATTTGGGGAAATTTGTTAAAAATATCAGAAGGTTTGGACACTTGATTGAATAGAATCATAGATAATTATGAAATGATATTTAGTTATCTATTTAACCAAAAAGACTATCTTGAAGGCAAATACAGAGATTACACAGTGGTAAGCAAAACTCAGCTCTTAATCCTAAGACTCAGTGAAGTCATCAAACACTTGAAAAAGGCTACATGAAGCATAGGGAAGGATTTAGTAAAACAAAATATTTGTTTTCTAGGCAGATGACTTAAAAGGTAAAAAAAACCCCTTTCATCCCATCTTTTCAAGCACAGACCAGTAGTCCAAAAACACTGTCTTTCTAGAAGATAAAACAACATTACATAAACAACCGGCCCATACTAATATTTATTTTAAAAAACACTTCAATCAATTTTTAGCCAGCTCGACTCCAAGAGGTAAAATTCTCTCTCTCTCTCCAAATATCTGTTAGTTTGTCCTCCATTATTTTCCTTCTCATTCTGAAATAACCGATTTTACTTCAGGACAAATTTACTTTCTTTTTCCCTTTACAAGAAATGCATCTCTGTGCCTCAGACCTTTCTGTACCCAAAAGCACATTCCACTTTCCTTGCATGCAGAGTTGCTTTCCTTATTATTTCTAACAGTTTTAACTACACAGGTTAATTAGAATTCTTTAACCCTGGTGGTGCCTGGGTGGCTCAGTTGTTTGGGTGTTGGACTCTTGGTCTGGGCTCAGGTCATGATCTCAGGGCCTTGAGATCGAGCCCCGCACTGGGCTCCGCATGTCTACTTGAGATTCTCTCTCTCCCTCTACCCCTATCCCTGCGCTCTCTCAAATAGATAAATCTTAAAAAAAAAAAAAAAAAAAAAAGAATTCTTTAACCCTTAGAAGCCTTAATATCTAGTAAAAACGTAGAAGTAAGCACTCGGGAACTGTTACATCAGCATTCTTTCGATTGGCAAATTTATGAATACATTTCATAATTTCTAGAAACATGTGCTCTTCCATAGAACAACCTTGCAATATGGCACACTTGGACATGATTACGAACAGACCCAAATACCTGTAGTTTCTATGTAACAGAAGGCCAAAGGTGGATAAACCTATGTCCACTGATTGATGTTTCAGCATTTTATCGGAAATGACTGAGATATTTAACAAATATCCATCATTTAACTTATCTCAGTAAAACTCTAAGGTTTCAAGTTACCCAAAAGACTTGGGAAACATAATTATTGCTGAAAAGTTCATCTATAAACTTTTATCCTACATATATATATGTATATAAATTATTTGCAAACAACAATTATGTTTAGACCCTGAATGCACACTTCGTGAGACACTCAGCCATGATTCCAAGCTCTTTTCCTGGCTGACAAATTTTCTAAGAGATACCATGAGTGGTTGTTTGACTAGTAAACACAGAGGGAATAAACATTGCATGTCTGCGTTAGATTTAACGTTGATAACTCTTTATTTTTTGATAACTCCGAAAACGTGTATATTTTAATTAAACCCACAAACATAAACTAGCTTTTTAGTTAAATGATCCCAGATCCCATGAACTTGAGGAACATGTATATTATTGTCTATATTTCTGAGTTTTTGGAACTCTTAATTCCTAAGGGACTTATTTTTAAGTGGATTAAATAGAGCTCTTTTACAAATTGATTTTGACAATATCCTTTGTGGGTAGAAGAAAATACCATCTCTCTTCATGGACATACACAGACGTACATAAACACAGACAGACACCGAGACCTGTTAGCCTTATTTAGAAAATTCTAGCCACGAATAAGATACAGTAATATAAAAGTCACTAATTTCTAAATAACAGTTGAGTTCAAGTTGTGTTTGTCAGACAGAGCAAGTTAAGATCACCTGCTCAAATGGCTACAGCTTTTTACTAATGCTTCTGGAGAAGACATTTAAGATTTGTATTTGTCCTTGACAAGTGACCTTATGAGGGGCTGCGAGCTAATGTTTGGGTAGGGGACTATCTACAGCAGTTTGTATTTTAAAAAGCTCCCCTCCCGCCTTCAGTCTCAAGTGCTCACGGGCTTTTTTTAGTTATCTCCTGGGTCGTTTACATTTTAAAGACAAGGCAAGATTTACATTTGGAAGGGACAGAGAAAGAAGGCGAATTTTCTCCTCGGCATTTTGAAGGATATCTATCTTTTTTTTTTTTAAGATTTTATTTATTTATTTGACACAGAGAGAGAGATCACAAGTAGGCAGAGAGGCAGGCAGAGAGAGAGGGGGAAGCAGGCTCCCCGCCGAGCAGAGAGCCCGATGGGGGGCTCGATCCCAAGACCCTGAGATCATGACCTGAGCCGAAGGCAGAGGCTTTAACCCACTGAGCCATCAGAAATCTGGGGTAATTACTATTTAAATTTTTTCTTCCTTTTCTCAAATGCAGAACAACTGGCTTCCAATATTTGGACTTTTTTTTTTTTTGTCAAGATCTGCAAATGTCTGAAGGCAAATAGGAAAGGGTCTGAGTGGACTCGGAGTAGCTCTCCGAGTAAGATTTTTGTCCCTCCAGAGATTTCAAGGGACAGATGAAGAATCGCTGGGTTTAACTCTCTGTCTTGCCTTCGTGCGAGCTATCTTCAGAGAACTGGATCACGGCCTCCGCTCTAATGCTTACGGGCAGACTTGTCCAAGCAACCGCACTATTTTGAATATGTGTTTTTACATCAGGGAGAAGATTTCCTACTAAGGTGGAAATTAAAAGATTTCTGTATTCGGGAGCTTCAGGATATAGGACGGTATGCCTTTGAAAGGTCCGTATAAAGCATTCAACAAAGGCCTTTGGATGTTCCCTTCTTTCCAAGAGCACCATTCCACCTTACGCAAATCCGCCATAAGGGGGCAAGACTCCTCCGTTGCTTCCGTTGCTTCTGTCAGCCCCTGGACGTTGGCCTCTGGTTGATTCACTTCTTGATCATCTGTAGGAGGGCCTGGGAGAAATTCTGGCCATTTCTTTCCCCTGTGAGTGGGATTTGCCCCCAGGGCCCTTTGGCTTGTCTGCCAACCACACTACAGTCGTGGTAGGAGAATATTTTAGTAGCCAATCGAGGTCCTCATGAGTGGCATGGTGAATGGTCACTAATCTTTTTAATTCCTCCCTAAATTTGTTGGGGTCTTCTGAAAGTACAAGTGAAAGGGTATTGTAATTTACATGATCTGTTGCTATCCAGGAGACATGAATTCTTTGTGGTGGTGGCAGGTTCGGGGCGGGGGTGGTCCAGGATGTTTACACAAATGACGTTGCTCAGAAAGGCCAGAAGCTGTTATTCTTGTTTGTATCTACTTTTTAATTTGGTCTTTCCATGAGTAGCAATAAGACAGTTGTTTAGGATAACACTCTGAATTTTTATTTTTCAAATATAGAAGTTTTCCAATTCAAAGGATTCTTTAGCCATTGACAAATAGGATCTTATATTAATCTCAATAGCAGCTCAACAAATTAGCCTTAATGGCTTAACCAGGGATGCAAAAGAGATGCACCAAAAAAAGAAAGAAAAGAAAAAGAAAAAAGAGATACACCAAATGAGGAAGCAAAAGATACAGCCCTCACAAGATCCGGAAAGTTTACTCCCAGACTTAGGCTAAGAAAACAAAACCCTTGGGGCGCCTGGGTGGCTCAGTTGGTTAAGCATCTGCCTTCGTCTCAGGTCCTGATCTCAGAGTCCTGGGATCGAGGATCCCCCCGCCCCCACCTCCCCAGACTCCCTGCTCAGGGAGTCTGCTTCTCTCTCTCCCTCTGCTCCCTCTGCCCTTCCCCCTGCTTGTGCATGCACTCTCTCTCTCTCTCTCTCATAAATAAATAAAATCTTAAGAAAAATTAAAGAAAACCAAACCCTTCATGGTCATACGCAGTAGGAATTGTGTAGTGAAAACGGTGTCTCTAGTTTCTCGAGAACATGAGATGCCTCCAGTCCCAGCCTTGCTGATCGGCGACACCAAGCAGGTGCCACTGAGATGGGACCTCTCCAGCACTAACAAGACAATGAGGGTTGAGATGACAACGGCGCCTCATGCATTGGAGCCCTTGTGACCAGTGCCCCCGAGAGCTGGCATGGGGGGACATAGAGGGTGCTACTAGACACGCGCACACTGGAAGGGGCACCTTCCGGCTGGTGGAGACCAGAGAGAATGTTCTCTCTGGCCACAAAGCCAACCTCCGAGGACATAGAATAAGGTGAAAAGAGACCCTGAGAACCTCATGTGGTTTTCACACAAGGGACCCACAGCAAAATTTGTCTAAACAGACGCCGGTCCAGTGAGAACCTGAAGGCACCGTGAGGTTGGCTTGAACAATGGGCTTATAGGGCTTCTGTCCGTGTTCTACCCCGTGGATTCCCTCCTCGTCACAAATGACACAGAAGACAGAGGAAAAGGAAAACAGTGACCATCTCTGGGACGAAAGGGGTCAATAGCCAACAGGAGTACTTGTAACAAATCTTTATCATAGTGGCTATAACCAAGGAAGTAGTTCCCACAAAAATTTTCTCCTGCTAATCCAAATTTAGAAAAGAAAAGGACTCTCTTCACTCTTGCTCCCAGCAGACCCCGCAGGCAGAGACCCAGAAGACTGACATGGTTAAGAATTCTTACTTTCTGCTGGCTCCTGTCAGAGACCCCAGGTTCTCTCGGCTGCACAGCCCCCGAGCAAGAATGTCAGCCAGCGGAGAGCCCCACGAAAGGTACCAAAACTGTAGGGGAGGGAAACTTTTTCCTTCTTCCCATCTAGGTTCTTTGGCTGGTCTAATAATTAAATTGATGTAAGACAGATTAACAAGAGGAAAACAAATTAAGTTTCGTACGATGGGTTCCTATAAAAATGTGAGACTCAAAGAAGTGACCAAAGCAGGCAGCTTTTATGCCTATTAGCCAAGGAAACAAAAAAATTCATGAAGAATTAATGAGATGAAGGCATTTGGACTTTGGATAGCAAATTAGTGAGGGAGTAACAAGGCTTGTTTATACAGCCTTCTTGGCCCTAAATTTTCTACCTCTGGTGACAAGGATGCCTTCTGCTTTCCTGGTGCAGGGAGGGTACCTTTCACATGGGAGATTTATTTCTTGCTTTCAGAGGGACAGAGGAGGGTCGGAGTGTCCTTCTTGCCCTGGCTGTTTCTGAAGTAACTTTAATCCAAAATAATCGCTATGCCAAAGTGGCGTATTTTCAGGTGGACTATTCTGCTCGCCTTCAAAAGGGAGTAGCTTCAAGGGTTGTCATTGCCATAGAATCAAATAAGATGATGCATAGAGAGCTCTTCATGTAGTGCCTGGCATGTAATAACTCTCAAAATAGTTTCTGCTGTTATTATCATTAGGCTGTTTTGCTGTATATCCCTGAACATAGGCTCATTATATACCATCAAAATATAGCATGGTGGACTTCATCTGAGGTGTTGGCCATGGGACGTTTTGCTAAAGATTGGGTTCAGGATATTAGGAAGATGAACAGCAAATCTTTCAGGTAATTATTTATGAACATCGATTCCCCTAATTGACTTTTGAAAACTCTTTGGAAGCATATAAGTTAAGGATATATTCTTGGGCAAAAATGTAAGTATGAATATTCTCTGTTGTCCAATTAGGGCAGATCCATCTACCCTGACATTCAGCTAAGCAGGAGAGAGGGTTGACACTTTTTTCTAGTTAAAGAAGCCAGTCAGGAGATATGTCTTAATTATAGAAGACCATCCCAATTCTCCAGGGATGTGGGCTGAGCTAATATTTTCCTCAGAATTCAATTACTGTTACTTTACTACACATAGTTTAGTGGACAGCCTCTGGCCCCAATAATTTTAGCCAGGGAAATTTTTACAGCTGGTATTTGCATTTAGTGAACATTAAAATTCTCAATAAAGCTTTCCTGGAATGTTCAAATTTAAACACTTTAGCTCGCTGGTAGATACTTCCATGTAATTTTGGTAGAAAATATATCCCAAGGTAACTGACACATTTGTACTATATAGAGTTGTCAGACATAATCCAATTAAATGTTGGGTGACATCTGCCAAAAAGGGTGATTGTAGTTTGGGTGAGTTGGATCTAAGCAATTGTTTTTCGCCGTAAATGGAGGATAAGATTAATTGTCCACTGAGGCCACTTCTTGCTGATGTTAATAAAGCCAAGTCATCAGCACTGGATTTCCTTTATCCGTGCCTCCGGTTTGCCCAACGTGGAATTAGGCATTAAGGCTGAAGTTAAAAGGCCAGAGGGCCAAATGATACCTAACTCCTACAATGAAACTACCACACAGGGCCCTCCATGAGAAAAAGGAAGTAAACTATACAAAGGACCCGAACAAAGATAAACATTTTTCCTTCAAAGGGGGCCGGGTAAGGAGAATAGATTTATAGAATTCTCCCCATGGGAAGTAGCTTAGGGCCCGCAGAAGTGGTAGCCCAGCCCCTGAAGAGATACTGCAGCACCTTTCCAGGTCGAAGAAGAGGGGGTAGATCAATCACATATGTCAGAGATTGTCAATGTGAAGTCATAGGGAGAGGCTGGAGGCGGCCATGTTGACAAGAGTCAGGGCCAAGCCTGAGCCCAGTGTGAGCCTTAGCATGGGATGGGACATGATGGTGTGCAGATCAGGTACCAAAAACCTCCCTGTGTCGGGCAGGAATAGCGGGCCATGGGTCATGCTGACAAGCCTCGCATGGCCTCCAGCCAGATGAGTCATGAAGACCCATCTCCAAGGTCCATCCAGGGCCTGGAGGAGGGACTGCAGGCCCTCTCAGCAGCAGGGCTGGGGCCCGATGGAGATGGATTTGGAGGTCCAGGTGACAAAGCAGGTAGGATGCTAAGTCTGTGATTTTTTTCCCCCATGCTTTTCACTACCCCCAGGTTTGATGTGCAAGGGTTGACAAAAAGACCAAATGATTCCAGATCCTGAAAACATCAACAATCACAGCAGCAACGACAATACAAATACTCAGATCAGGCTTCCCTGGTATCGATTTCTGAGCCTTAGAATCCCAGAAGTGTTGCTTTGATTTCTGAAGAGCTTTATCTGAGATAAGCAGCTTCTAGGCTCAGAGGCTGGATTTCTGCCTCTGCCGCATCCATGCAACTCGTCGTTTCTCCTGCACCAGGGGATGGCCTACGTGTGCTTGGGAGCCTTCTCCAGTAAACGCAGACTCCTAGCTCAAGTTTCCTGGATGGCTGGCTAAGCTGCGGGCCGTGGACTACAGCATCATCACCACCCGGGGTGTTTGTCATGCCTGTGGATTCACTGACGCCGACCTACTGGATTCGATGCTCCAGAGTTCGAGCCCAGGAATCTACGATTCCCAAGTCCAGTTGCCCAATACGTTTTGGGAACCCTCACTTTAGTGTCTTCCTGGCAGCTCAGATGTCTTATTTGGGGGACATGACTGGCTCCCAATAAGCTTAAAGGCAGGTGGTCATCTTTAAAGAAGGATCTAGAACATCTTGACTCAGGTTATCCCTTAGCCTGCCTCTGTTGTGTTCTCTGAGGACACATTCAGTGAGACCCCCTCGACACCACCCCCTTTCATATGCTCAGATCAGTGATCTCATAAATTCCCGCTCCCGGGATGACAATTGCTTAATCGCTCAGGCCAGATCGCAGCCCACCTTAAAAATGTCTTTGGAGGACTGAGTGCTTCCCAGGCACCGTTTGAAGTTCTTTATGTGTATTTATTTGTTCCATGACAATGCTATGAGGTAAATACTATTTTATGGTCCTTGTTTAATCAATAAAGAAACTGCAGTCTGAAGAAGTTAATGAACTACTGTGGTCTGAAGAAGTTAATGAACTTGCCCAGAGCTGGGATTGAACCCCTGGCGGTCTGCTGCGGGGGCTGGGCTTCTAAGCGACTCCAGGCAGCACAGGCTAATCCTCTGCACCACGGCCGGTGGGGGAAGGAGGGTATGAGGATGCGCGTATGCTTTCTCGTGGGGAAACCTCTCCGGGACACCAAACCTCCAGGCTGTTGGCTACCATTTCTGGGACTCCAGCAGTCTCCTTGGCTTTCATTTTGCTGTTGCACGTGTAGGAGACTGGCTTTTGCCTAAAATTTCTGCTCTGCCTCAACATCAGACATTAGGCAGACATTAGGCAGAGTGTGCCCGTGACACCTCGTCAAAATTCTTCCTTGACTTGGAAACCCCCACCTTCTCGACTGCCATGTATGCGAGTAGACACAATTTCACATCCTGGGAAGCGTTTACCCAGGGCATGGAAACGTAGGAAAAATCCTCAAGGCCAGTGATTCTCAACTTGAGATGCTTGTATTGTAATGACCTGGGCGCTTTTAACTGTCCAGTTGTCCAGGCCGCACGGCAGTGGGCTGCACCGATGGTCTGGTGGTGACAAAGCTCCGTCGGGGACAGCAAAGTGCAGCCAGTCTCCACCAGTGGGGGCTGGGGAGCCCCCGTTCCAGGCTGAGCGATAGCTTCGGGAAGGCAGCTGTTGCTCCGGACTGATGGCGCGGTTCTTTCTGCCTGGTGCGTCCTGTGCTTCCTCTCTCCCTCACATTTTACAGTGGCTCCTGTTTGAACCGGGAGAGCACACCAAATGCGTTATTCAGGCTCTGGAGTCTAGTGTCTGGCTGCTCCAGGATTAAATAAAAGGATAGCCTTGTGTTTACCATCCCACACATTTTTATTTATTCAGTAGGCTTGCAGTGTGGTAGCAAACATTCTGTTTGTCTTAGAATGTTCTTCTTTTCCCGCAACTGCTACTTGGGATCCCTGCAGTTTGAGGTGTTGGTCTCACCCACTGGGGCTTGAAATCAGGGAGAAACTGAAGGGCCAAAGTGTGGGAGAGGCTGAGGTCCTTCAGGATTTTTACTGGAGCGCCGAGAACTGTAGGAGAGAGGGAGCAGGGGGCTTCTGAGGAAACGCATCTGAGGCCGGAATGTGGACTTATCACACCCCTCCCCTGATGAGGTTCAAGGTCGCGGTCAGACCCAGGGAGCGGTCACTGCCCTGTCCAGGCAGGTTACCAGAACTGGGAGCTGATTGTGAAACTCTCTCCGCAAAGGGCTTAGAGTCCCTCTTCCTTGTTCTTTCTCTTCTCTTTCATTGCGTTAGCCCACCGTCTCCCTGTCTCCCCGTCCCCCCATCTTACTCTCTTTCGGTGTTAAGCCTTGTTCAGGATACCCATTTTGGAGACCTTTCTGACAACATGCTAGGTTCCTTGAAATCCTTATCTTTCCGTAGCATCCACCCGTCCTACTGGTTCCTGCATTCTTTGGACTCGCCTGGGGAGCCCGGTGCTAACCAGAAGGCAGATTGAGCGCAGCGAAAACTCCTCTTCCTTCTGTGTCCCAATCTTTTACCTATTATATGTATTTTTCTGTTCAAATTTGCATCTATCTATAATTGTGTAAATGGTTAGAGTAAAAAAGCTTTTGAAGTAATCACTTTAAGCCAATCTTACATTTAAAAAATAAGATGCAAAAGATTTGGGAGATGATCATTTGAAAGCAAATTTAACTGCACATCTTTTTTTAAGAAAAGATTTTATTTATTTATTTGAGAGAGAATGAGAGAGAGAGAGAGAGCACTAGCAGGGGGAGGAGTAAGGGGAGAGGGAGAAGCAGACTCCCCAGTGGGCAGGGAGCCTGACATGGGGATCGATCCCAGGACCCTGGGATCATGACCCCAGCCAAAGGTAGACGCTTAACCGACTGAGCCACCCAGGTGCCCCTTAACTGTGCATCATTTAAAAAAAAAAAACCCAAACTTTTCCAGAAATGTATTAACCATTTGTAATAGTCCCATTATTTTGTATGTTTGGAATATGCTACCCACGTGATAGTTGGTTCTTCTAGTCGATTGAGAAAGAACCTTTATTACCAATTTTTCATTGATTGTCCATGGGAAAAGTCATGATGAGACCATCATGAATAAGCTCAAGATTCTTTTCACATGAAATTATCATGTTTTATGTAGAAATGCTTGTACTGCAAAATACAGAATCAGGATGTCAGACTGATCTTGTTCTCCGTTCTAGGTATTCTGGGAATAAAGCCCAAGAGCCAGTCAGACCAGGTGTCCTGCTGATAAAATGAAATAGTAGCTTTAGGAGCTTCAAGGACTACTGATCTCCATTCTCCCTTTCCTTGCTTCTTAATTAGTACACACACACACACACACACACACGCACACACACTTCACTTTAGAAGTCACGTAACCACCTTACAGAAATGTTAATGAGGCAAAAAGCCCCCCCTTATTTCATTACTACGGTAAGAACACAGGTTTTTTTTTTTCCAAGCAAGTTACTTTTTAAAAAAAAATAGTGTAAAAACAAATTTATGTTATTTTTTCTCTTACAGTCTCATAAGCATTTTTACAGTTTGTAGCATAAAATTCGCAACCCGCATTGCGAATGGCTCTCCATTCTATGGAGTGGATGTAGAGACAAATGATTTACTTCAACATGCCCCGATTTTCTAATTTCACTCCTAAGTAACATTGTGGTTGTCTTTGTGAGTAAAGCCTCCTCTGCACCCCCAAGCCACCGCTGGTATTTCAGAGCATTTCCCGAGACTGGATTTCTGGGACGTGACCGTTGTAATTTGCCAAGCACGGCCACGCAAGGCTGTTGGAGCACCAGCAGGCACCTCAGAGTCTCTAATAAATAACCTGCATTGATTTCTCATTTTGTGATTTATCTTGGTTTTTTTGCTCTTCGAGCTCTGATTCAGGGCTCCACAGGGCCATTTTGGAAAATCATTTACCCATCAGCTGCAGCATGCTGACTGTAGCCTATAAAAGGTCAAGGTGGAACAGACCTGAGATGGGGATCTCAGCCGCTGATCCTCTTTCCAAGACGATAACCTGGATTCTGCACACGGCGACTGCAGGGAGGAAACATGGATAAGCTGTGGCTGTGTCTCCTGGTCATCGTTACCCTCCCCGGTGCTCTCCTCCAAGGAAGTAGGTGCTTGCTCTAGATGGTCGCTAAGTTCTTGTCTCTGGGCTAGATGGTGCAAAGCCACAGGGAAAATGGCCAGCATAGGTGAGGGGTGGTGGTCTGGGGAAGAGGGCAATCTGGCTTCTAAGTCCATTCTATCCATACATGGTGAGAGAAGACATCTTCGTGGCCTGACAAACTGTTAAAAAAGACACCACTGGCCCCCGTGGAATCACTTGGGTTAAGCCCCACATCAGCAAACGAAGACTTAACACCTAACCTGACTGCGGGGCCAGGCTCCGCTGCTGAGGTCGTGGCCTGAGAGCAGCCCTCCCTTCCCCCATAGGAAGGTGACTGCCTGAAATCATCCACTCTTTGCAAGAAACGTTTTCTTCTGGAACCTTCTACGTACCACACAGCTCCTCAGAGCTCCTTCCTCGCTGCTAGATGGGGTGCTGCCCGATTCATGAATCGGTGGCTAAAGTCAACTAGATCCTTCAATGTACTCGTGTGAATTTTGTTTTTTAACCTAACTCAGCTGCTGACACTTTCTCTCTCCGTTTTCTCTCCTGCAGACACGTACAGAAAGGCCTTTGTGTTCCCCACAGAATCAGATAATTCCTATGCGACGCTGTCTCCTCCGATACAGAAGCCGCTGGAGGCTTTCACCGTGTGCCTACAAGTCTACACCGCCTTGGCCCGCCCCTTCAGCCTCTTCTCGTTCGCCACCAAGGAGCAGCACAACGAGATCCTCCTCTTCAGGGAGAAGCTGGGCTTGTACAGCGTGTCCGTGGGGGGATCCGACGCCTACTTCAGGATCCCTGAGACTTTTTACGAACCCAGGCACTTCTGTGTTACCTGGGAGTCCCAAACAGGGATTACAGAGCTCTGGGTGGATGGGAAGCCCATGGTGAGGACAAGTCTGAAGAAGGGGTACACAGTGGGGTCAGGAGCGATCATCATCCTGGGGCAGGAGCAGGATTCATTCGGTGGGGGCTTTGATAAGAACCAGTCCTTGGTGGGAGACCTTGGAGACGTGAACATGTGGGACTACGTGCTATCACCAGATGAGATCAGAACCGTCTACACTGGTGGGGTCTTCAGCCCTAACTTCCTGAACTGGCAGGACCTGAAGTTTGAAACACGAGGTGAGGTGTTCCTCAAGAACCAGCTGTGGTCCTGAGGCCCTTTTGTCTGTGGCGTGGCGGGGGGGGGGGGGGTCACACCTCACATTGCCCCATCTCTGGCTCTCAGGCATCGCTGTCCTACACACATGGCTCTGGCAGAGGGACCGTATTTCCTTCTGCCTTCTCTACCCTGTTTTCCTCAGCACAAGGGACAGTGCAGGGAAGAGGGGCTTTTCATAGAATTACCAGGCCACATCCAACGGCAATTAAATCTAATTTTGGGAATGGGACCCAAGCATCAAAGGGATTTCTGTGTTTGGTCAAGGTGGAGAGTCATGCATTTTCATTATGTCTAGGAGCAAGCGAGCCAACTTTTTTTTTTCCTCCTGGAAGATCGCCTGTGTCTACCAGCAGCCCCGCTAACATCTGCATTTCCCTTTAAAGGCAAACACCCCCCCCTTTGGCTGTGCTTTAATGAATTAGCTGCATAATCCGGGAAGAGAGTTTTTCCAGCATTCTGACCCCACTCGTCCATTAGGATGTGGCCATTATATGTTAGAATGATCTTTGATTCTTTAATCCTATTAATTTGAAGATTTAAAAATAAAAAAAGAAATGTTTTGTTGTTGTTTCTGCTTCATTTGTTCTATTTTTTCCTCAGGACCACCAGTTTTCATTGTGTGGTATTTCTATTACTTCCCCTCCTCCTTTACCATCACGCAGAGCCTTACCTGTGTGCCTCATCCTTATAATGTGAGCTTTCACTTTTTTAAGCCTTTCCTCCGCACCACTGATTCACTTTTCTGTTTGGCATATTGGGATCCTTCCTATTTCTAATGCCGCTGAAAATCCCACAGCACGTTTTGAGTCTGGAATTCCTTCTTGGATTTAGCACATTTTTTCAACACTCACGTTTCATCAAGTCTCTGTTTCCTTCAGTTTGCTTGAGAGCTTCGTGCTGCATCAGATTTTCTAAATGTTCCTGTCATTAATCTTTTTGAAATAAATCTTTCGCATGCCTTAAATACTGTTATTTCATGTCTTAGTACTTTTCCATAGTCCTGTTGCTCAAGGCTAGTGTGAGGGGTGAGTTCTCGAGCCCCTGCTGCTGACCCGGCCACAGTTAGACCCTTACAATGCCAGCTGGCCGCCTGGGGACTCCTTTTCATAGAAGGAGCTCCCAGTCCTGCAGCGCCTACCCCGACAGCCTGCAGCTCCCCGTCCAAGTGACTGCCACCTCCCCAAGTTTCCACCAATTGTCCCCGACTCTCATAGGTGCGCTTATTCAGTCATCTGTATCTTCGTTTCTCCATCGGTGGAGTAAGGAATGCTGGAGAGGACATATTAGCAGCTTGATCAAGCAAGACCAGGTCTTCTTCGGGAAAGGGTCCTAGGCAGGGGAAGCTTCCACCTGCCTCTGATGGGCTCCTCCTTTTGGGAAGAGGAGGGACTTGTGCTGGTGTCTCTCCCAAGTCTGACATCCACTGGCCCGCAGTTCGGGGTCAAGGGTCATATGGATGGGTCAGCTCTCGCTGGGGCTCTGGGACCCCTCCCTCTCCACCAGGTGGGAGGTAAATAGAGGTTCTGCTGCTGAGCTGTCTCGAAGCTTAGATCTGGGGGAGGGAGGTTTTAGGAAGGCCTTTCTCATTTTGGATCCCAGCTGCATTCTCAGCCTGCCACAAGGCTGGTGCTGTGATCCTTATTTGAGTCCTGTCTCTATTTCTTCGTTCTTTAGAACATGCAGGAGAGGAGATGAGGCTGTCCCCTCAGAGCTTCAAACGCCACAAGGAGAGAAAGAAGCTCCTTCATTGGGAGGTCCATACTTTCTCCACCTATGGTGGCATGAAGAGGGGCTGGCAGGACTCCAGGCCTGTTAGAGCAGTAACAGAATGGTGGGCGGCCTGTCACGGGGGATGGGGCTTATATCTGGAGCCAGCGCAGGCTTACCCAAGAGTTCCAACTCTGGAAATTGAGATGTTCCTCAGGGGCTGGGGCAGGTTCATCTCAAAACGAATGGAATCCTGGTGCCCGGAATCTTTGGACTTTGTAGTGTGGGTGCCAAGCACTGATAGGCAGAACTAGGTCCTGTTCCTCTCAATATGCTTTCCTTATGTTCAGGGTCAAAGAAGGACTACCGAAGGTCTAATCTAAACATTTATATGGCCCATTGGAGTTCCTTAAAGGTCCTACCCCTTTTCCCCGGGGTTTAAGACAACAGACCTCCCGAACTCGGATCCTGGTTCCATCCTTTAGTGGCACGTAACCTTGGGCAAGTTATTTAAAATGATGTATTCTCCCGATTTCTTCATCTTTAAAATGGGAATGATGCTCCTGGCTGACTCAGTTGGTTAAGTATCCAACTCTTGATTTCAGCTCAGGTTATGATCTCAGGGTAGGGAGATCAAGCCCGATGTCGTGCTCTGCGTTCAGCAGGGAGTCTGCTTGAGATTCTCTCTCTCCCTCTCCCTTGGCCCTTCCCCCTAAAATAAATAAACAAACAAACAAACAAATAAATAAATAAATACCTTAACGAAAAATAAAAAGGGGGTAATGTAGGGCTTCCTCTACTGGCCCATAGCTAATGCTCAAGGCATGTTATCTATGATTTGCTAATAGCACTGAAATCACGATTGCAGATTTCAAAGACCCAGACTCTGGATCAGAGACCCAGTAGGCTGAAGGGATCCAGCAGTTAATAGATACAGAAGACGGGGGCCTCCAGCCTTGAGGATGATGTGTCAGCTTTCCATGGAGAAAAACATCACGGACATGATTACAGACGTATGGGACAAGGGGACACATTTGGAAGGTCTCTCCCTGGGATGCTGTGGTTTCAGGAAACAGGTTCACTCAGAGGCAGAGTGAAGAGACGGGGAGAGGAGAAGAGGCTTCCAAATTTGGCAGGAAACTCTCACTCTGATTTTTAAGGGGAAACATCGGAAACTCAGGGAGGAGGAGATCAATCTGAAAGGACAGGCTCTACGCTACAGTGAACCACCAGGAAACGGGAAAGGCCGGGGGGTTCTGTGACCCGTCTGCGTGGGGCCACAGGACAGAAGGCCAGGTTCAGTGGGCAGCTGGCCTCGAAGGGCAGAGGGGCCACCAAGGAGGGGGATGGCACAGGGAGCAGCACAGCCACAAGTTTCTGGGGCAAGGAGATGGGAAGGGAGGTGTCTCTGTCACTGACTAACCTGTCACTGTGGGTCAGGAAACTCCAGTCTGAGGACAGGTGGTGGCCGGGGCAGCACTGGGCTGGAGGACACGGGGGTCCCCGCTGGACCCTAGAGCAAAAGCACTAACCGCGGAGCCGCCGACGCTTTGCTGAGAGGTTAAGGCTCAAACAGGAAGCATCTCCACTCCGGCTTCCCTCTTACCGTTAACCAGAGAGAGGGATCTTCCCAAACGTAAAGGAGAGCCACGCCCTCCTACTGAACGGCCTGCACAGCGTCCCCGAGCCCCTAGAATACGCTGGAACGCACTCTCCAGCCCTCAGGGCCCTGTGTATTCTGGCTTGTGCCCCCTGTCCGGTCACCCTCCTGCCATTTTGCTTGTTCATTTCCTCTACAAACAAGTGCCAAATGCCTGCGGTGTGGTGGGCACCGCTTCAGATGCATGGGATAAGCAGGAAAGCCCCAGAAACAAGAGGAAACAAGAGACCACAGACGTGGTCTCGGTCACCTGGGGCTGAGATTCCAGCAAGTTTACACACGTGTGATGTGTTTCCACAAGGAGCTGGCATGTGCTCTTTCTCTAGATCCTCACGTGGCAGGTTCCATATCATTTGCTTTCTTGATCTGTTCTTAGTTTCTAAGCACATATCACTACCTGAAAAAAATTGGGGGTGTGGGTTTCATTATTGTTTCCTCCTCCACTAGATTGCAAATGCCATGAAAGCAGCGACATTATTGCCTATTGTATTCCCAGTGTTTAGGATGGCTCATAGTATGTTCTCAATAAATATTTGATGAATTAATTAATCCTAGAGAAGACAGCAGCAGGGAAGAAATGTCTCGGACGCAGCTGGGGATGGAGAGACGCATAATGAGTGGGATGTCGTGAGCCCATGATTTTGCTCACGGTATGGTCTGCTGTAAGTGTGGAACCGTGACTTGCTCCTTACAGAAGGGAGGGAGTGGCCGGAGTCCGCACTGGATTCTGCATGACGCTTCTGGGAATAAAGCAGGTAGGGAAATGGAAATTAAAAAAATATGAAGAATAAAAGTTGGGGTAGGCAGTTAGTTAGGTTCTAACAGGAGACCTGGAAGCCAGCAACAAGGAAGCCGCAGCCAGCTATGGGAAGGTCAGAGGCCTGTCCTGGCCGCCCGCCACGAGAAGCCGGATCAAACCAGACCGGCCCAAGATGGCAGATGCTATGACGGGAAACTCCTGACCAAATAAGGAAGAAAAAGCTCGAAGCCCTGCTTCCTGCACCGAGTAATAAATACTCTGTCCCCTAGTTAAGAACTGTCAATAAAAGATAGAAACCCAACCCCCAGGGCATGCAGGCCTCTCTCTCTCTCTCTCTCTCTCTCTCTCTCGGCTGATTTCCCATCTCGAGAATATACTTTTGCCTTTAATAAACGTCCCTGCTTGTGTAACTTGTCCACCGTGCTGCACGTCTGTCCTTGAATTCATTCTCCTGACAAGACCGAGAACCTTCTGTGACTCCTTGAGGTCTGGCTGAGTCAAGGCTCCAGGGTCTGGGGTTTCCCTGGTTCAGCCGGCAACATGAGTAGGGCAGATAAAGGGGATGAAGAGCACGCTTATCTTGACGTGCACTGAGTAAGGCATGGAATTGTTGAATCATTATATCATACACCTGAAACTACAACACTCTATGTTAACAATACTTTAACAAAAATAAGGAAAAAAATTATAAGAATAAGTGGGGTGGACAGTAGGAGGATCAGGTAGCTTCGGGAGAAATCGGCCTATTGCAGATTTGCCAACTGCAGACCATTTTAAATCTCTCAATTTTTCAGAGATGGTATTTCAAATGCCAATCACTGCAATAAGAGGCGGGACACAGATTGGTGAATTTCCCCCACGGACATTGCAGAACGATGAACTTCTTGACGTCTTGGACTTCTTGATTTCTCCCAAGTGTGTGTGTGTGTGTGTGTGTGTGTGTGTGTGTGTGTGTGTGTAAGACTTGTACTTACTCATCAATGTGGAAATTTGGCTAGAGTCTCTTTTGTTTTTAGATCACAGTAGAATGAAGGGGAAAAGAATATACTACCTCAAAGCATGCCTCTTTGGCTTACTGACTATTTTGAGCTGGTTATTTTTAAGAAACAGCAAACATAGGAGACACTCTGAAAACGGAGTAGAAGTGCCTTCCTTTGTCTTTAGCTGGACTAGGTATTTAACTTGATGGTTTGGGCCATTTTGGAGAGTTTCTCAGTTTTCCTGAGTGTCTCCCACATAGACAGAAAGAACACATGTTATTAAGTTTCTGTTTGTTTTTTCTCCTGTTAATCTGTCTTTTATTACAGGGTTCTCAGTCAAGAACCTAGGAAGGTAGAGGGAAAATTATTCTGCCTCCCTACAATAACATACATATAAAAAAAGGCACAAGTCACAAGTGTATAGCTTGATAGAATTTCCCAAGGTGGAAAATTCCCACACCAGTATGGACTCGTAGGTTATTTTTGGTTCCATTCTACTGTATAGCACCTTCACCTGAATGAGAATCATCATTGTCAGCATCCATTTCTTGTTCCTAAGCTCAAAGGGAATGTTTTCAATAATTTGTGGTGAAGTATGATGTTTGCTCCATTTTTTTTTTTTTTAAAGTACCCTTGTATCTTTTTATGGCAAAAGAGAAAGTTCAGCCTTGCAAACAGGACCTTGTAAGGATAATAGTCTTGGGCCTGAAAAATGTTAACATTTTCCTGCGCAAGCTCACATTCCTTTGGCGCTGTCAACGACTTTGACAGGTAATATGTAATTTGGTGGAAGGAGAAGATCCCTTGCCCTGGCTTACTCTTCTGCTGGTGAGAATGGGGTAGAACCCAGAGTAAAGAGCTTCTAGTGTTTGTAAGACGGTCTCATTTACTGTTCATTCCACCCACCAGATGACCCTGTCCTTTAGCTCCCCCTGCCCACATAGCCTAAGTTTTTCTGTTTTCTAGAGGCCCTCTCTTATGGCTGCCTCTTCCCCAGGTAAGACTAGGGGAAGACGGTGTGGAAGGGAAAGCTCGGTAATTGGCCTTCGTGTCCTCCTGTCATCAGCTCTTTGCCTCTGGTAGAAGCACCTGGTGTGACACCACTGCTTATGGCTGGAGCCGGTACCTGGAGGGCCAGTCATCCTCTCGGCCAAGGTGGGGAAGAGAACTAGAAGGCCCAAGTGAATGACACTCCCCTAGTCGTGGGGTCTGGCTCCCTTTCTCTAGAATCTTCTTTCCTTTCCCAGTGGGGCTCAGTCACCTTGTCTTCCTAAGCTCTTCTCCCACTTGTTGTCCTGGAATCCAGCGGCCACTCTCTCATTCTGGTGGCTTCTCCAGAGTTTGGGTCAAGGGAGGGAGCCATGAGACCATATTCTACAGAACTGTCAATGTCTTGAGGAAGAAACTTAATAGGAGAGTCACAAGATCCATATGAAGGAAAGAGGAGTGTCATTGAAGGACAAGACATGAATACATTGAAGAGACATGTCATATTTCTGGATGGAGAGACGTCATATGATAAAAGTCTCAATCATTCCAAGGATGTCCATCATTCCCAAAGTACTATATAAATTTAATTTAATTTGAATAAATTCCCAGCTTATTTTAATCAAAGAAAATAAATCTGAAATTGACCTTGAATAATAAATGTGTGTTAAGTGGCAAGACATTTTTGAAAAAGAAAAAAAAATAGTAAGGGGAACTTGTTTTTTTAATAGAGAGCAGAGCTTACTATCTCTAAAGCCACTAGAATCAAATCAATATGGCATTTGGATAGGAATTGAAAATCGACCAATGGAACATGAATAAGAACTCAGAGACAGATCAAGGTACATAAGGAACATAGCAATGCATTTTAGTGGAAGAAAGGTATTTTAGGCAATAATTAGTGTTGGAACTGCTGTCTATCCATTTGAATAAAATAAAGTTAAACCTTAACTTTGTATAGTATATAAAACTAAAAATTTGGAGGGTTAAATCTTTATATATAAAACAATAAAACACCAAAGCATATTAAAAATTTTAGGAAAATATGTGTAAAATCTCGAGGTCATGGAAACTTTTCTGAGCAATGTAGGAAATTCATGGCTACTATAAAACCCTACGAAGGTCAAAGTCAATATAAACAAGAACAAATACCAAATGACAAACTGGGAGAATATTTTCTCTCCTCTCTTCGTGTGCGTGTGTGTGTGTGTGTGTGTGTGTGTATCAAAGAGGTAATATCTTCAATATACTAAAACGACTTACTAGTAGATAAGAAAATAAATGTCCAGTGGTTACATGTGGCAGGAGAGTCATAGGACATATATTGCAGTTGGCCAGGAAAGATCTGAAATGACACTCAATCTTACTTGTAATCCAAGAAATGCAATTTAAAGACAACAAATTATTGAACATTACATCTGAAACTAATGAT
>CM052893.1:55773224-55794299 GCA_028534135.1 Potos flavus
AGCCATTTATATGTCTTCTTTGGAGAAGTGTCTGTTCATGTCTTCTGCCCATTTTTGGAGAGGATGTGGAGAAAGGGGAACCCTCTTCCACTGTAGGTGGGAATGCAAGTTGGTGCAGCCACTTTGGAAAACAGTGTGGAGATTCCTCAAAAAATTAAAAATAGAGTTACCCTATGACCCTGCCATTGCACTACTGGGTATTTACCCCAAAGATGCAGATGCAGTACAAAGAAGGGTCACATGTACCCCAATGTTCATGGCATCAATGGCCACAATCGCCAAACTGTGGAAAGAGCCAAGATGCCCTTCAACAGATGAATGGATAAAGAAGATATGGTTTATATATACAATGGAATACCCAACCTTTATTTCAACATGGACTGGACTGGAAGAGATTATGTTGAGAAATAAGTCAAGCAGAGAAAGTCAATTATCATATGGTCTCACTTACGTGTGGAGTGTAAGGAAAAACATGGAGGACATTGTGAGAGGGAAGGGAGAGATGAATTGGAGGAAATCGGAGGGGTGAAGAACCATGAGAGACTGTGAACTCAGAGCAATGGACTGAGGGTTTTGAAGGGAAGGGGAGTGGGGGGATGGGCGAGCCTGGTGGTGGGTATTGAGGAGGGGACGTATTGCATGGAGCACTGGGTGTGGTACATAAACAATGAATCTTGTAACACTGAAAAAATAAAATAAAAGTATTTGGGGGAAAAATAAATAAAAAAAGAAAAAAAGAAAAAATAAAATAACAAAAATAAAGACAACAATAGTATACTACTTTTTAAATGTTACTGGATTGGCAAAAAAAACGTTGTTGACATCCAGTTATTACTAAGTTATGGGGAAGAAGGCAGTTTTGTGCAGTTGTTCTGGGAGTGTAAGAATTTATAGAAGCTTTTTGGAATTTAATTTGACAGTGCCTATTATAATTTTGAGATGCTCATATTCGACCCAGTAATTCTGCTCATAGAAACCTATCCTGCATCAGTAAGATCAAAGTTCATGAGGAGGTATGTAAAAAGATGCTCATTATGGAGCGCTCACAACAAACATTTGGAAAAGCACAGGTGTTCATCAATAGAGATTGTGGACAATGGTTGAATAGATTATGCTACAGTCATACTACGGGATATCGTGCAGCTTCTAGGAGACAATGAGACTGATGTACCGTTCAGGAAAAATGTTCGGGGAAAAAAGATGGTTGCAGACCTGATTTGCAGCGTAATTCCATTTCGTGACACAAAACCATGTTTAAGTCTGTGGGCATACAGATAGTAGGTAGGTAGGTAGGTAGATAGATAGATAGATAGATAGATAGATAGATAGATAGATGGATGCATGGATGGATGGATTGATGGATGGATAGATAGATAGATAGATAGATAGATAGATGCATGGGTGGATGGATTGATAGATGGATAGGTAGATAGATGGATAGATAGATGGATAGATAGATAAATGGATGGATGATGGATGGATGGATGGATGGATAGATGGATGGATACATAGATGGATAGATGGATAGATAAAAGGTTGATCTGTATAAAGGCAAGATAAGTTGGGACGGACTCCATGTTACAATAAATAGGAAGAAGTGAGAATTCTATGACTTTATTATACAATTTTTGAAGTGATAGGATTGTGTCTGTCCGTGTTCCATGTTGGAAAGAAAAACCATTCTAAATATTTGAAGTGGGGAAGGATTTAATACCGGGAACTAAGTGTTCACAGAGTCAGTGGAAGGACTGAAAGAGTAGCTCTTTGATAACCCCTGGGAACGGGAAAGACCCCTAGGACGACTGAGAAGCGATGCACGGGGGTGGGGAGGGGTCTCCACTGAGGCCCCTGCTGGAACTCCAAGCTCAAGAATGCAATCCCCCCTCACATCTGTTAGAGTGGCTATCATAAAAAAGATAAGAGATAACCAGTGTTGGCCAGGATGTGGAGAAAAGGCAACCCTCACACTCTGTTGGTGAGAGTGTAAATTGGTGCAGCCACTGTGGAAAACAGTAGGGAGGTTCCTCGAAAAATTAAAAATAGAGCCATGATATGATCCAGCAATGCCACTTCTGGGCACATGTATCCAAAGGACGTGAAATCACTATCTTGGAGAGATATTCGCATCTTCTTGTTTATGGCAGCACGGGGGGGACTATTTACACTCGTCAAGACTTGGGAAAAAACCCAAGTATCCATTGATGGATGAATGGACAAAGAAAATGTGGGATACATACGTAATGGGATATTATTCAGCAATAAGAAAGAAGGAAATGCTGCCATTTGCAACAACATGGGTGGAGCTTGAGGGCATTACGCTAAGTGACATAAGTCAGAGAAAGATAGACATTGTATGATCTCACTTATATGTGGAATCTAAAGGTGGCTGCGAGAGGCAAGAAGCTGGGGAAATGGGTGAAAGTGGTAAAGGGTATAAACTTTCAGTGATAAGATAATTACGTTCTAGACACGTCCTGTGCAGCATGGTAATTTTAGTTAAGAATGCTGGATTGTATTTTTGAAAATTGTTAGGAGAGTAGATCTTCTTCCTCCGCCAGCACCCAGAGTACTGCAGAAGGGGCACTGGGAACACTGCCCCTAAGGAATCTCTTATCTCCGTGGTTGTGTTAAGTAGCAAAATCTATCTGAAAAAGGGAGGAGAGAGGCCTCCATCTCAGTCCACCTTCCAAACTTCATGTGAGTTCACGGAACTGGCAGAACCCGATTCCTATCTGGAATGTAAGCTGCAGGGGAGTCAGGGACATGTAAAGGGGAGCTTCTCATCATTCCAACAGAGAATGTGGGTGAGATTGAGTGAAACAATCCGCAGGAACCGCCACGGGGATTATGCACAAAGTTTATCTTGTATCTTCAAATGTTTTGATATGAGTGTGCGCATCTTCACTAAAAAGAATAGACATCAATATCCACTTTACCCTTTTTTTTAAAGAAAAGATTTATTTATTTAAGAGAGAGAGAGAGGGAGAGAGAGCAGGGCAGAGGGAGAGGGAGATAAGCAGACTCCCTGCTGAGCAGGGAGCCCGATGCGGGGCTCGATGCCAGGACACTGAGATCATGACCTGAGCCGAAATCAAGAGTCAGACGTTTAACTGATTGAGACACTCAAGCGCCCCTCCCATTTTCTTTTTTTTTAAATAAGGAAAACACACACATACACAGAAACACGTGCATAGGCTTGGAAAAATATAAAAGGGATCCAAACAATGATGAGAGAAGTGTTTTTCTCGGAGGGGAAGGGATTACAGGCAGTTTTAAAAAAATCATTGGCATTTTCTGGGGAGCCTGGATGGCTCGGTGGGTTGGTCGTCTGACACTTGGTGTTGGCTCAGGTCATGATCTCAGGATTGTGGGATCGAGCCTGCGTCTGGCTCCAAGCTCAGTGGGGAGTCTACTTGGGATTCTCTCCCTCTGCCCTTTCCTCCCCCCCGCCAGCTCTCTCTCTCATATATAAATACATCTTTGAAAAAAATCAGAGGCATTTCCTATAATAAATACATCTTGATTTAAAAAATTGATAAACTTTATTTTTTAGAGCAGTTGTAGGTTCCCAGCAAAATTGAGCGGAAAGTGCAAAGTTTCCAAATATCTCCTGCTCCCACACGTGCAGTACCTCCCCTATCACGGCCCCTCACCAGAGTGGCTCATTTATTGTGAGTGCTAAGCCTACGTGGCCACATCATTATCACCCAGAGTCTATGGCTTATATAAGAGTTCACTCTCGCACATCCTGTGGCTTTGGATAAATGTATAATGACGTGTAGCCATCATTTCAGAATCATACAGAGTCGTCTCACTGTCTGAAAAGTCCCTCTCCCCTGACCCTCAGCCCTGGCAACCACGGATCTTTTTCTCTGTCTCCATAGTTTTGCCTTTCCTGAATGTCAGAGAGCTGGAATCCTCCAGAAGGTAGCCGTGCATGCTGACTCTTCTTTCACTTACTAGTATGCGTTTCCGTTTTATCTGGCTTTTTAAAAAGTGGAATAAATGTTAAACATTGTTAAAAGACACAGTTTAGAGGATGAATTCCTGGATCATGCAGCCTTTGAGTTAGTGTTATATTCTGACCTATTTCAGGAGCTTCCGAGAGCAGGTAGAAGGTTCTCGAAAGCAGAATGGCCACCTTGCTGCTTCCAGCCTTATGCCCTGAATGGTTGAAATGAGGGGGTGGGCAGGACGCCCCTGCTCCTGCTTTGTCTTTCACCGAGGACAGCGGCTGGGTTTAACCTCCCCTGGATCCTGTTCAGCCCAGTGGGTCAGTAGAGATAATTCAAGGAGGGCAATGTGGAAATAGTGAAGGTTCCTTCGTCCTATTTCCGGTCCCCTCCTCTTCAACACGAGAGATTCTAATTGGTTGGTTACATTTGGAGATTCCGATGGTTCCTGGTTTGCTGAGTTAAAAAAATGCAATCTCTCCTATCTTCTTTCATGACATCCGAGTGTAGGACAGCCAGAACCTCCTCTTGCCTCTGCCTCTCTCAGCTGAGGTCTGTCTGCCTGCTCTCTCGAACCTTCTGCCATTCTTGTCGTGCCCCAGGACAACGTCACCAAACTCTCTGTGCTTGGCGACTTCGTGGGCATGTGGCCTGTCGAGTCGCTCACAGAAGAAACCATGCTTAGTTCTGCTCTGCTGTCACAATCTTTGAATTCTTAAATACTTGCAATGAGGGGCCCTGCATTTTCGTTTTGCTCAAGGTCCTACAAATTACATAGCTGGTCTTGCCTGAATGCATCACTTTGGCTCTCCATGGCTTGTGGTCACTCCTTTGGGAGATCCCTGATCCCGAGTCTCTTAGCATGTACTTCAAGGTCTGTTATGAATTTGTACCTATTCATTTCTCTGTTCTTTCCTTTTCCTCCTTATATGGTAAGCACCTCCCTCCCCCCCAATGGAGCCATTTGGCCTTCCTCTGACTTTGCATGGAGTATTTCTTATACTTGAATGCTTGTCCCTGCCTTATACATCTGAAAAACTACACATCTTAAAAACCGGCTCAGACGTAACCTTTGCAGGATCCCTTGTCAGATCCATCAGTACTTTGAGAGCGGAGAGCCCAGTGCCTGATGAGATGAACCTGTAGGTAAGGTTATCTCTTTCCAAATGCAAAACCCAGTGCCCTATATTACAGCGTGTGTTCCTCAAGTGTTTGCCGAATTAGATACAAAGGGTACTAGGCAGAGCTCTTTTCTTGCAGAGAGAGAATGTAACCTAAACCGTCACAAGCCAGATCAGAAATCTACCAGTCATGGAACCAATTGCGGAAAAGGGGAGGCGTGGCTGGGCCCGGAGGATCGCCGGACCCCGGCTGGAATGTTGCCAAGGCTTTTTCTCTCCTGTGCTTCTCTCTGTTTCTCTCTGTGTGCTCTGGCTCTCACACCTGGTTCTTCCCCAGGGCTGGAAACGTGCACACCTCATATCTTTGTTCTGGAAAGTTGAGGTGATCCAGGAAATGGTCCAGATGAGTTCAGGTTGGGCCAGGAGCCGCTGGTCCCAGGGTCTCAACCTCCCTGGGTTGTGTGTGTGTGTGAGGGAGAGGGATGCAGCAGGCGGAATCTTGGATTCTGGACTAACTAGATTTTTGGAATACCCCCTCAACACACTCCCAGCTTTACTGAGATAGAATTGACACAGAACATTGTGCAAGTTTAAGATGAACACCATGTTGGTCTGATAACTTACCTGTTGCAAGAATGAGGGCCTCCATGCTAGGAGAGCTCTTTTACTTTTTCTCTCCACTTTTCCCTTTCACATGCACAATTTCCACAATTTGCTTCAGATTTCTGCCAGTTTCATCCAGTCAAATATGTATCTAGAGCTCTGTTTAGCTTGCCTACTTTCAATAACTCAAAACTGCATTTCTTAGTCTGCCCATTTTACGGTCACTATTTGTTTCCCTCTGTAAATTATGAACATTTAAGAATTGTGTTTTGAGGGGCGCCTGGGTGGCTCAGTGGGTTAAAGCCTCTGCCTTGGGCTCAGGTCATGGTGTCAGGGTCTTGGGATCAAGCCCCGCATCGGGCTCTCTGCTCAGCAGGGAGCCTGCTTCCCCCTCTCTCTCTGCCTGCCTCTCTGCCTCCTTGTGATCTCTCTCTCTCTCTCTCTCTGTCAAATAAATAAATAAAATCTTTAAAAAAAAAAGAATTGTGTTTTGAGATGAGAACGTGGATCCATCATTTAGGAAAGACAGGTTGTAATGTGAGCTCGAAATCACTGCAAACAAGTAGGATCATCAGGAAATTCAGACAAGCCCTTGTCAGGGAGGGCGTGGCAGATGTGACATTGTCTCTCATGAACTGAATGGAGAAGACAACAAAACTACCCCTGGTGGTAATGAACGAATTGGCAGCAAATAGCAGCATTCAAGTGATAAAAGGCTTAGGATATTTTTGGAAGCCTGTTCAAATATAGATTTTCCTTACGTTTCAATGTCAATCAACATAAAGAGTCACTTCTCCATCACCCAATCCACACTCAGCTGCACTCCTAACTTTTAGAGGCTCCGTTCGAAATCTTAGGAAGAATATTCACGTGTAGTCATCTCTCCCAATTTAATTATTTCCCATAAAAATCTGAAATAATTTTTATGGTTTTGCTTTCAAGATCATTTAACTAAAAGGAATACTTAATTTGGGGTTGGCTATCTTTTTTGCATAGTCATACTTGGGAAATTTTTGGAAGGGAGAAATCCTACCCCCAAGTAATTAAATGCTGAACATTTAGTTAAATTTTCAGTTTTCATAAGTTATTTTCTAAGAGGAAATGTGTTATGAACAGGGAAATGGTTTTGACCATTTTCTCCATCCTCCCTCCCCCAGCAGCCATGTATATTCATACTGAATTCATGGAAATGAATTGGTCAGAGTTTACAAAATAAAGACTGATTTATCATTTACCTATAGAGAAAAAAAGAGATATCTTTAGAAAAGATAAATATCTAAATAAAGTGAACTGATTAAATTCTAATCTTAATCATTGAGAAAGGGACCACAAGTTTCACTTATCTGGAGATTTGTAAGAGCGCGAATACTCTCAATAAATCACGGAAAGTAAGACTATTAAGGTTTTTATGGCATATAACAAACACCCTGAAATGCAGATTATGTTTGAGAATTAGTGACAGTTGATTATAGAGAGGGAGTCACTTGGAATTCTTTATTCATTGGATGTGATAAAAATTATAACTCTGGTGGTGAAATGAAGGACAAGATCATTATCGGCTTTCTTTGTTGAAAACAAATTTCCTTGGCAAGTATTTTCCCCAAACAGTAAAATAAGCTGGTCAGTGGATCAGCAGATATTTTATCTGACAAATGGCAAATGACAAAAGCTACAGAATTTCTCAGTAAGAAAAGACACTGATCAGAATTTCTGCCAAGTATGAGTGGTAAACGTTGGCCCCTTGGTGCGGTCTTCTGGGGTCTCACCTAGGTGAGATTTTAAGGTGTGTATAGGCAACGTGCTCTGGGTTGGGTATTCTGAAGTCAAAATTTGAGGTGAATTGACAGTTCAGGGGCAAAGCATACAATAGGAAATGAGGTTTATGGCAGAGGGGGAAATGGAGGACAGGAAAAGCTGGGATGGAGAAGTACCCACGAGAATTGACAGTGTGAGAAAAATACCTTCCCCATCACCCTTACTGTAGGCTTTACTCTTGTCCTGAGGTTGGGCCCTTGGCAAGTTCCACACAAAAGTAGGGTCTTGATTCTCTCATTAAGATCTAGATATTTCCATGGCTGATCTTAACTCATAGGTGGAGCTTAGCTGAAAGGAGTGGAATCTCCTATGTTAGGTTCCTGCTTCCTTTGGCCTGGACTCAGAGGACAGAAATATGTCAGGGTCTTCCTCGGCCATCTGAGGAGGATACGCCGGGACCCGTGGGCTCTGAGAAGAGGCATATCCAGGAACCAGATCAAAGAGTCACTGTGAGTTACTTTTTATTATTTTTGAGAATTTAGTAATGTTTTCCTAAACATAACAGTATGGGCTTAGTTGTGGTATGGAGAACAGAGGGAAGGATTTATGGCCATTTTGGGTTCAGTCATAATGGGAAGAGAGGGACCTCAAGACCATTCCACAGTGATGATGGAGAGCCTCTCAGGAATGCGAATTTCGGGGAACCAGAGTTGGAGCTACCAAATCCAGCCGTCTGTCACATAGTAGATTTTTTCATAGTTTTTTGCTCTAAGGGCTTTGAAGAGATGAAAGGCATGGTAGGCTGGAGAGCCACCTGGCTTGTCATGGCAGAAGCACCGAGAAGCAGCAACCAAAGAATAGAAGATGGGTTTTAGAAGAGTTGGGCAATTATTTATTTCTTAATTAACCCTTTTTTTCCCCCTTTGCTCAGACAAAAGCTAGTCATTTAATGTCTCTCGAGATAGAGAGCTGATTACAGTGTCTGGCCTATCATGAAATAAGATATTTATTGAATGAATGACTGACTGACTGAATGAATGAAGGCCTCACCCGTATGGCTCACAGGTGAGGGAAACATACAGAGACAACTGTATTCCCTTGCGATGTGTGTAGTCACAGATTAGTGAATCATGAACAGCAGAAGGAAAAAAAAACCCAACAGAGTGATTTGATTTTTCCTTTGAAACAAAGGAGGGGAAGATGGTGGAGGGAACTGAGGGCAAATACATTTTTTTCCTGGTGGAGAAAGTTGGGAAAAAAATCATAATGAGAAGAACATGGCTTCCTCAAAGAAATGGGTCAGTATTTGTGATCATTTACGGTGAAAGTCTTGAGGCTTGGAGAGACACGTTTGGATCCCTTCCCTCTGTCCATTTGTGCATAGAGGACAATACAAGGGAAAGGCTCATCCTACCACTGGCAGCTTTAGAATTTTCTACAGGAAGGTTAGAATATAGAAAACCCCACACACTCTGCAAATCTTCACTAAAGCTTTACGTAAATCTTAGGAGATCGGTTGCTAGAGAAGACATCTTGCTTTTGCGTCTATGGTTTAGAAATAGGCAGGGATAGATGGTTGAGACTGTGGACATAAAAACAAGGGGTCTCCTATAAAATTAGAGCAAGTTATAGCTCTCCTGTATGGTAGAAGCCATAAAATGGGATTAGGACAAGTCTGAGGAAATAGAAGGAGCACCACAAGGGAATTTGCTCAAGGACTCTTTGTCCTGAAGAGAAGACACAGTATTTGCTTGGAATATCTGGGGGGAAACTGGAGGTGGGAGACCAGCTTCGTGTGCATCTCAGATGCTTTCCCTGCTGGGGCCCTGGAGACCCATTCTTGAGCTTTTTGGAGATTTGGGATAACAGGAGGAAGCAAATAAGCTGTATTTTTGAAGGACTTGGCCATGTAGGGCGGGCAAGGAATGCAGCTTTGATACTTTATTTAGTTGCGGGCACCACAATTTCCCTACTTTGTGGGGAAATTAGCAAAACTCTGCTGCCTTGAAGACTGAGGGGAGAGCGGGTGGCCTCGGCAGCTGGTGAGGGGGCTTCAGAAGCCTGAGGGGTAATGTCCCCAGGATGAAGTTGGGGATTCTCACAGCGGGCAGTGGTGTCAGCGACAGGAAGAGAGGTTTTGTGAGCTTCAGAAAAGCGGGCGACAGTGAAACTGCAGGAGGGGACTGAACTCATAGGAGCACCACTAGGACCCTGGGAAGTGACTGAGTCTAACTCTGGGTTACGGGACAGGCCATGAAAGCTTTCAGCTGACGTGATTCTGTTCCCTTTCCTGGGTCGGGAGGCTTGAGGAAAGTCAGATGGTACAGCAGTGCCCACAGAGAGACTGACACTCCGAGGCTTTGCTCTGAGCAGGTACGTAAACGCATGCTGAGGCTTACTAATCATGTCATCACATCCCCAAACCTTACGAGACGTTGGACTATCGGGGGAGCCGGGAAAAAGCATCTATCCAGACATGAGAACAGACACGAGTTTGTTTATCTTACGGGGATTAAGGACTCTCCCTTTCTTCCGTGGGGTGTATCAGAAAAGGCAAATCGTCACACACACAGTGTAATGTGAGAGCCAAGTAATTATGACCGTGTAGGTACAACAAACACATTGTCATGATTATGGAACGTGGGCCCAGTCAACCTCGGTGGATCCGTTTGCTATTTTTCTAAAGGTTTTCGATAAAGATCTTTCATGCATTCTTGTATCGAGAGAGGTTGACTGAAAGGACCCGGATTTTTAGTTTTAAAATAATGGTGTCCGGAGAGGGTAAAACCAGGTAACGAGCCCCACTGTTAGGGCTTTGTCGTTGTGAGGCTTATTTCTCCCTGGGTATTGCCACTGTTGGTTTGAATGACTGCTTATTGCTTCATCCATCACACGTCTGCCCTGGAACTCACTAAGCCGTCCATTTATGTGGTGAATATAAATCTCATTCAATAAACTCAGGTGAGCAGGAAATGTCACGTCTCTATGTGCTTTAAATCAAGTTACATAAGTCTCCGGGCTTCTGTCTCATAGAGCTGCTGAGCGTTCTAACTTTGTTATTATTGGGGTTCCTGTTCTGATGACTCCGGGCCAGGTCAGGCTTGGGGGGTGCTATACTGACACTCCCTGACGGGAGGCCCGCGGGGCGGGGCTGAGATACCCACCGTTCAGGCCCTCCTGGGCCCTTGAACTCTGCAACACTGCTTCTTCTGCCAGGTGGCCCCCAGCTGTCTTGGTCTGGGTTGAGAGGTCTGAAGATCTCGTGGCCCGTTTCGCAGCCATCCCGTCAGAGACTCTGCTCCCCCCCCAACAGGGCTGGCACCCGGGTCCCCACAGGGACCTGCCAGCATCTGGTCCTCTCCCAGCCAGGGCTGTGCTCCTCGTTTCCCCTGCTCGCCTGCATGTGCCTGTCTCCCTCAGCTTCCTGCACCATCTCCGAGGAGCTGGGGGTTTTGGCGAACACGTGTTTGATAGCAGATTATCTCTGGCAGTTTCGTTTGCGGTTACAAGCCTTCCCTTGACACAGGGCAGCTCAATGCTCCTTGCTTGGAATAAGATAATTCCGATATATCGGCCAATAACAACAGCAAATTACAGCCGCAGTGGATATCCCTGTCCTGCTTACTCAGCACACGGCGGCCCACCCTAGCTAGGGGGCGGACTCTGGGCCGGGACCCGAGAACCGACCCGCGAGCCGGGCCGAGCCTCCTGGACTTCGCAGCAGCAAACGGTACACGCAAGTCTACGGCCAACAGCGCAGCGGCTGGATTTGGGAGAGTCATCCGATCTAGAGCTCTCTGTGTGTGTGTGTGTGTGTGTGTGTGTGTGTGCAGAAATCGTGCGTACAGGGTGCTTCCCGTAAGTGAGAAGGGAGAAAGGGCCCCAGGTAGCAGGCCAAAGGAGGATGCGAGTCAGAATGAATGTGTGCCCGTGTCTGGGGGGGAGACAGGGACCCGCATGTTTGGAGAACTGGAAGAGCTGCCACCCCGGGGCGCCCAGCTTCCAGGAGCCGGGGCGGGACGTGAAGCTAGAGGATTGCACCAGGCTCCATCGTCGAGGAGCTTGTGATGCAGGCCGTGGCCCCTGGAGCCGAGGAGGGCCTTGGCTCCCTTGACGCCCATTCCGATCCCATTTTTCTCGCCTTACTTTTCTACAGTGAATGGCAAGTGAAAATACGCCACTTTCTAAACTCCTTGGAGGTCAGAGGGCCGTGTGGCCGTTTTGGCCGGTTGATCCTGACTACGCGTCTGTGCTGCTGCTTCCTTCCCTTCCTCCTACTGCCTGGAAGGGCGGCCGCGGCCGGAGGCCCTGGCGGGGGAGGGTAGCCCGGGAAGACTTCCGCGAGGGCACTGGGGAGCCACGGCCACTCCCTCCTCCAGGCTGGCTTGTGAGCGAGATGGGTAAACCCGCACTTGGTTAAGCTCCATGTGCACGAATGCAAATCCTGATACAGGGAACCAACAGTGTGTTTCAAGTGTGAGAGCTGATGGTTCTATGTTTGAGGGTTGCTCTAGGTCCTTGTGAAATGTGGTTTGCACGGGGGCCAGGCCAGCTGTGGGGCACCAAGGGGAGGGTTGCTGGATCCCCAGGTTGGGGGGGCCAGCATCTGGGACTAGCCCGCAGCAGTGAGTGAGTGAGGCCAGCAGAGCTCCCCCTGCGTCCTGGTCCCCGCAGCGCGCCTGGGACCTGCCCAGCAGTCTGCTGCTGCCCCAGGCCATGCCCGATGTCTGGGGCCCGGGGATGCGACTCTGCAAAGCCCGCTGTGGGCTGGGGCGAGGGGGAACGGAGCTGATGACACGCACAGCTGCGAGGTTCAGAGGCGTAGCAAATCTCCAGTTTCCAATATTGTCCTTTATAAATACAACAGATAATTACATCTCTTCTTTCTGCCCTTTCCCCCCTTCCACACACATAAGCACAAAAAGCTTTTGTGTTCTCCAAGGAGGGAGAGAGAAAGACCTCCTACATAACCAAATAGGCACCACTGAAGAAGGCAGTGGCCGTCTCCGGTCAGCCCAGGCCTGCGCCCACGGTCTCAGGGGGCAGCCCCTTGTGGGCAGGTCTGAGCCCAAGCACTGACTCTCTCCTGCGGGGACAGATGGTGCAGAAGGTACCCGTTGTGTGGGCTGGCGGCCCTTTCCCAGGGCTCCGGGCTGCTCCTGCTTTGCTGCACGTCTGTGGGAGCTGGGAGTCCCTCCAGGGATCATGAGGCTCTGAGTGGATGGGACGCCCATGGTGAGGAGTCTGGAGAGGGGAAACTCAGTGGGGGGCAGAGGTGAGCATTGATCTGGGGCAGGAGCTGATTCCTTTTGGGGGTGGTCTTGGATAAGAACCAGTCTTGTATCTACAACAGAGGAACGATGGAAACAGCCCAAGTGCCCATCCGCAGATGGAGGGATAAGGAAGATGTGGTGTATATAGGCGATGGAATATTATTCAGCCATAAAAAAGGATGGCATCTTGCCATTTGCAATGACATGGATGGAGCTAGAGAGAATAATGGTAATCAAAACAAGTCATAGGTGAGACACAGGTGAGACAGGTGAACCAAGAAACAGACTCTTAACTATAGAGAACAAACTGATGGTCACTAGAGGAGAGGGGTGGGGGATGGGGGAAACAGGTGATGGGGATGAAGGAGGGCACTTGTGATGAGCATCGGTGATGTATGGAAGTGTCCAGCCACCATATTGTACACCTGAGACTAAAATAACACTGTACATTAACTATACTGGAATTAAAATAAAATAAAATAGGGGCGCCTGGGTGGCTCAGTGGGTTAAAGCCTCTGCCTTCGGCTCAGGTCATGATCTCAGGGTCCCGGATCGAGCCCCACATCGGGCTCTCTGCTCGGCGGAGAGCCTGCTTCCCCCTCTCTCTCTGCCTGCCTCTCTGCCTACTTGTGATCTCTCTCTCTCTGTCAAAGAAATAAACAAAATCTTAAAAAAAAAATAAAATAGAATAAAAACTCTCCCTACCCTCTCCTAGGGGACTCAGCCTGAGGACACTTTCCTTTGTGCAGTCTCCTTTTTGCATAAGCCTCTAGAAAGCCATGCCTGAAACTCCAAAAAAAAAAAAAAAAAAACCCCCCAAAAACCCAAAAAACAAAAAAACAAAGAACGTAAAAAAAGAACCAGTCGTTGGTGGCAGATGCTGGAGGAGTGACCATGTGAGACTTTGTGTTGTCAGCCGTTGAGACTGGCCACGCCTATGCTGGCCGGACCCGCAGTCCTAATGTCCCGGACGTATGAGGGGGCCCTGTGGTGTGCTCCCCGAGCCCCAGCCGTGGGCCTGGGCTGTGATCCTCGCACACAGCTGCAGTCCTGAGGGCGCCTCCTGGAGGGGACTCCAGCTCTGGGTCTCCCAACCCTGAAACCTTTTCGCCTTCATGTGCTCGACGGCTGGGCTGTGGTCGCTGGACACCGATCTTCATTAACATCAAAGAACGTACATTGTTCCATTTCTTCCCATTAAAAGTTACTTGCTCATAGAATTAAAAAGAAAGGGAATGGAACCGTGATAGACAGACACAAACAGAGTGAGCAAAGAAACCTGAAAACAAAAGCAATAATGTTATCTGTACATTTCTTCATAAGGGAGAGGTAATTCATATGATGCACTTTTGGGGGCAGGATTCAAAACTGTGGGATTTGTTTGTTGGGTTGAAAGTGATTTTAGGTATTTTCCAACATCCTTATTTATTGGTTTTCTATTGCTGCGGTAACAAATTATCACAAAGTTGGTGGTTTAAAATAGCACCGAACACAATTGTATCACCGTACGGTTTTGGAGATCAGAAGTCCCAAATCTAGGGGTCGGACGGGGTGGGGGAGTGGGGGTGGGGGTGGCTCAGTGGGTTCAAAACCGGCTCTTGGTTTTGGCTCAGGTCATGATTCCCGGGTCCTGGGATCGAGCCCTGCCTCCAGCTCAGCATGGAGCCTGCTCAGGTCTTTCCCTCTCCCTCTGTCCCCCACCCCTTGCTCTCTCTAAAATAAATAAGTAAATCTTTAAAAAAATAAGGGACGGACCCAACCCAAAGGGATGGTTCCAGGGGCTTTCCCAGCAGCTACAGACTGCTTGATTCCTTGGCTCAGAGCTCCTTCCTCCACCTGGAGGGGCAATGGCACAGCATCTTTTCTTCTCTCTGACTCCCTGCCTCCTTCTCCTAAGGACCCTCATCATTATCTCGAGCCCACCTGCATGCCAGGATAATCTCTCCAGCTCAAGTCTCCTCTTTAATTTAATGACACCTGCGAAGTCCCTTTTGCCCCACAAGGTGCCATGTTCACGGGTTTCGGGGATGAGGACATAAACAAGCCTCGAGCCTATCATGTTCATTTTATAGAAGATATAACTGAGACCTTAAAAAGAGGATTTTTTTTAAAAGTCTGGGCTGCCGCTAGCCACATGGAGCTTTTGTGCGAACGAGTGGATTAAGTCAGGAGTGCGTGGAGCCACGGGCACACCGGTCGGTGAGCTCGTGGGGAGGTGGCAGCCCCAACACCTTCCCTCAGTTGCACACCCTTGTGCAGTGCACAACCTGAGTACCCTCACAGGAGCTGCGCTGGCAAGTTTCTACATGGGAAGGAGTAATGCCGGTCTCAGGACTTCTTGCTCTGATTCCTCTGCCTCACCCCTGCTTCCCACCCTCTCGTGGCGGTGACTCTCAGAGGCCAGGGATTCTCAAAAAGCCGACTCAGGAGATTCAGGACACGTATCGACTATTCTCCTCCAGTGATCAAGCTTTGCCACTTTTTAATCCACCTCTGAGTAGCTTCTGATCAACTCGTCGAGGCCAGATCTTCTGTCGACAGTATTTCAGTAATCCTCTTCCTGTTTCATCTCATCAGTGTCTGTAAACACCTATCTCTGAGTCAGAGCTCCGGTCTCTTACGAGAGAAATGCCTGTGTCTTGCTCAGCAGCATCGAGAGTTCCAACCACACTTGGAAGGGCAAGACTTTCTGGCTCTGAGTTTTAGAAATCCCCTGTGGTAATGTTGCCTTTCTATATGGCAAGGACAGAGGGTTTCATCGGCCCTGCCTGGAATGGGGATTCTGCCGGACCGCCGGTGCCCAGTAGAACTTTCTGGAAAAGGGTGTCCTCTGTGGTCCCATGTGGTAGCCACTTGCCCTCGGTGGCCTCTGAGCCCTTGAAATGTGGCACGTGTGATTGAGAACTTGCATTTTAATAGTTTAAATTAATTTAAATGTAAATAGCCACAGGTGGCTAAAGGCTACTGTATTGGACAACACAGATCTGCATTCTTTCCCTAAAGGAAAATACGTGTAGGATGTAGGAGGTGGCATTCTTGATCATACATGCTTCTAATTAGGAGAAAAGGGAATTTTTTTCCTCCGTCAGTGTTTAAAATTACATTTTGTTTAGACTGAGGAATGTTTGTAAGCTCGGAGTAAGTACACTTGCTTTAAGCTTATACATTTTAAACAAGAGGCCAGGCGAGGTACATTTTTTATTGTGCGTGGTTAATGTACAGAATATCCCCACTTCCCTCGAGAAAGAGTATCATGTCTAAAACACGCTTTGATGGACACTGAATATTAAAACATCCTACGACGCTCTATATGTGGATTAAATAGAAGTGAACACAAACACTATTCTTCAATTTTTCAATATAAATCTAAGACTATATTGCAGCGTTGATAATATAAAGAAAATGTTGGATTCATTTTTAGGTTCAGAATTCTTCCGGCTGCTCTCCGCTGAGGGAGCTTGGAGGTAGGAAGGTCAAGAGGTCGCTGCCAGAGGAAATGTGTCTGGCGAGCTCTGCCTGAGTCAACGGGGTCCTGCCGTGTAGATGGATCGAGAAGGCAACACGGAGCCTCCATGGGAACAAGAAGAGAAAACCCGGGAAGGTTTAAGAATCGTCTCCCTTCCCGCTGGGGAACCCTGGTTTCCTCTTGCTCAGACCTGAGGCTCATAAGTTGTTATCAAGTTGTCTAAGGTATTCTGAGGAAAATCTTTCAAAGTATGTACTTTATGTTTTTATTCCTTCTTTTGTATTTAGGATTTTTCTCCGGACTTGTTTTCTCCTCTATTTTTTTTTCTTTCTCTTGAATAGAGGTGAGTTTATCCATACTCGCTCTTTAGTTTAAGAAAAGAGAGAGAGAGAGGTATGCCCAGAGCACTTTGAGTCTGCTCCGTGCTCCCGTCATGTCCTGTCTCCTGAGACTGTGTTGACCCGTGTCAGGTTTCTAGAAGCCCTGTGTCTGTTGTGTGGCATGGTGTGTGTTGCCAGTGCAAAACTGTGCCTAGGATGGGTTTTATTTTAAGGAATCGAGATGGTATAGAGGCCCGATGCCTGAAGAAAGAGAAAATGTATGGATGTGGAGAACGTTTGAGAGTGGGATGTAGGTCCTGGGTGTTTATTGACAAGAAAGCCTATGGTTTCTCCGACAGCAAGTGACATGTGGCTTTTGCTGAGAGGCCAGGAGTGTGCTGCGGCCGAAGGAAGACAGCGCTCTTGAGAGGAGGGGAAGGCGGATCTATGGAGGAGGTCCCAGGACCGAGAAAGGGGCCCTGGACTGTGTGTCAACCAAAGGGAGGCTTGGAGGAGTTGGGGAAATGACCGAGTTTCTGTGGTAGGCAGTGTTCCATTATCCATACTTGGGGTCAGCAAGGCAGGATGGCCTTCAGCCGGGGACACCAAGAGGAGCTGACCTAGGGCTGTGCTGCCAGAAGCCACAGAAGGGGTAAAGCAGGAACAAGGAGTAGGGATAAGGAACAGGAAAGGCAACATGGTGAGCTGAAATATGTGTGTGGAGGGCGCCTCCCGCCATTTCTGTCCCATCTCCCGTGGAGACCACTGGGGCACCCCACAGACGCCTATTCCACGTATCAGCGCAGGACGCGAGGGGGCCTGACAATGGGGCCTTTCTCTGACATGTGTCGCACAGCCGAGATAAGCAGCTGCCTACAAGATATTACTGTGGTAGGAATCCCCATGGTAAACGCGTCCGGAGATGTGTCTGGAGTCCTGCACACCCGATACAGAAAAGACTGTAGGTTACAGATAAGTAAAAGGATAGGATGTGTCTATGAGGAAATGTTAAAAAAGAGAACAACGAAAACCGGAATACTTTTGTGAATTTCTCAGGAACGACTTTATTTTCGTATTCCCTCCCCTGCCGATTTACTACATACTCATGAGAACCTTCTACGGGCCAGACTCTGTGGACGAAGAGACGAACAAGACGGCCTTGATCCTCAGGAGCTCTCTGCCCAGCAGGAGGGGAACCGCAGGAACCTTCAGTCGTGCTCCCCCCATAGGTGTGTGAGTAAAGAATGGTGGAGTGATTTATTCTTTCTAGAAAACAGAAAGGACAAGCCAAAGAAGCACAGCTCTGGGGTGGTAAGACTTTGGCAACGTCTGAAAGTCAAATAGAACTTTGCAGGTCTTGGAGAAGACGACGGAAGGTAGAAGAAATAGAAGGACTGGGGCGAGATCTGATGGGGCATGCTGGCCGCTTGCTAGCGACACGTTCCCCGCGGCCACAGGGAGGCGGTGGGGGAGTCCACTCGCTACAACAGCTGCTGAGAAGGAAGTTCCATCAGGTGCCCGGGACGTCTACACCCATGGCGTCTGAGTTCTACCCGAAGATGGGCAGGAGAGAGAAAGCGGCCACTAATCCGGACTCTCTGGGTTCTTCCCGAGCGCCCCGATGACTCTGAGAGAATCCGGGCATCTCCAAATCCTTTTTGGTTTGTGCCTGCAGTTCCAAAGCAGGTGGGTCAGGAGGTGAGAAGCCAGCAAGGAGAGAGTTTGCGAGCGGCTGCATCACACCGTTAGAGGGCATTTGGGGCCTTCCGAGTGGGCAGACCGTCTCAATCAGGCCAAAACTTGGATTCAATTTTCGAACCTGAGCCCTTGTGCGAGAAACTGGCAGAAGGCTCTGGGGAAAACTACATGGGCAAGGATATTTGGCTGAGTTGGGATGGAGGTCTGCCCGGCCACGGGGGCTGGGGAGGAGGGCGCGGTATCTCTGCTTTGGCATCAATGTCAGTGGATAAAGAGAGCGAACAGTTACATAAACGAAGAGACAGCAAGGCAGAAAGAGACGGCCCGCAGCGCCTCATGCCGTGTGGGGTAGAGCACGAAACCAAAGGAGAAGATCTAGGTTGAACCACACGTAAAATATTTCATTGACTGCAGGGGCCAGAGGCTATCATTAATTAGTCTGTAGAAGGAGATTGGAGAATGTTATCAAGGTCTGTAGTAGAAATATCCTTACACTTCTGGATGTGAAGTTTAAATAAATCAGTTAAAATGGATGTAGGTTTTATCCTTCTCCGGGGTTCCTATTTGGTGTTTTATAAAATACTTCAGAGAGGGACTTCCAGGTGCGCCACAAATCATGCACAGGCACTCACGCGCACATGCATCTGTGTGCTGAGGCCTGTAGGACATTAAATTAATTGGAGTGAACATTTGGATCATTAGATGATGTAGGTGACACCAGAGACAATGCAGTATTCAGAGAATTTCTTCTTCATGTTTGTTCCTTTGACTATGTCATTGTTTAACGGTTTTGTAATATCTCAATAAGCACGTTCTTACAGGTCGTGGTAATAGGATTAACTAAACTATCCCCTCACTCACAGCTTTGTATCACACACCTGTCATGATTGGAATATGCCAAGCCTGTGCTTGGCACAGTTAATGGTCTCATAGGTGCCTACGAAACGGAGTTCAGAGTGGTGTGCAAGAGTGGGGTGCCACGGAAGAAGGGGAAGGCCACTGACCCAGATCTCAGACGTCAGGACAAGTTCCTGGAGGAGATTCAATCTAAATTGAGACTTAAAAATGCATCAACGTTGGCCAAGTTGAGGAGAGAGTGTGTGTGAGTGTGTACGTGTGTGTGGAAGGGTTTAAGGGTGTGTGCGTGACTGAAGGGGTGTGTGGATGTGTGAGTGTGAGCATGTGAGTGTGAGGGTGTGTGAATGTGTGAGCGTATAAATGTGTGTGAGAGTGTGTAGGTGTGTGTGGGTGTGTGTGAGTGTGTGCGTGTCAGGGTGGGGCAGTGAGGTGAGCACTACTCCAGGCAGAGGAAACAGTACGGGTACGGGCCCAGAGGTAAAGCGGTCCGGGGATCCTCGGGCCAGGAGAGTTCAGTGGGGCTGGAACAGAGGCCGCATGACAAATGAGGCTGGGAGTTCCAGAGGGCAGATCCCCAAGGGCCTTGCACGCGTGGTGAGGAGTTCACCGCGGGCAGGACGAACAAGTCCGGTGCTTGCCGCAACCGCTCAGGCAGAGTTGGTGATGCTCTGGGCGAGCTTGTGGACAGAAAGAGGAAAAGAAGGGTCTGGAAACGTAGTAGGAGACTGGGCGGACAGAGGAGAAGGTGGAATGGTTATCCTGGACTTCCGGGTTGGGGCGCCTGCGGGTGAGATATTTAGATGCTTCTGTCTTTTCACTATTTTCGTTGATCATCCGTTGAATATAATTGGCTAGAATACAGCCTCTGTATTTGCATTGCTTCCTTAGGAGTGATCGTGAGATAAAAATGCTTATTTCAGGAATTTTTATGAAACTAGATGTTCTGTTTCCAGTGGCTGCCGCAGAGACTCAGAGCCCCAGCCCCCCCGAGTCCCCATAGGGCCATGTAGATTTCCTAGTTTGGGAACGGTCCTCATTCCTCCTACTCCCCCCCCTCCCCAACCTCCAGAGCCCTAAATCTTAGACTTGAGAAGTAGTTTTAGAATATTGTCTACGTTTTAAGGGAGTTGCCTGGGCTGCCATGGATGTAACCCTATGGTCGAACAGGCGCCAGGGTGAGAAGGGTCTCAGACACCAAAGGTCTGTGGTTTTATGACCACCGTCCTTGTTGGGGGAACTACTGTGCTGGCCTAATTGAATCAGCATCTGGATTGAACGTGGAGAACCAACCGATGGTGTTTTCTCGTCCCTTCTTGATCCCTGGGCTCCTCCTGGCCCTGAACTCATGCTCCCAGCCGAGAGCGGATTCTTCTGGAATTACCTTCCCTGCTCAGGCCCCAGTATCCTGGGTCTGCTACACAGTACACTCCTGCCCAGCGGGGCTCCTACCCCGGACCTCTCTTCATCACCATGGAACTGTCTAGAGCGTGGACACCCCCTTTGCTACCCTGAACTGAAACCCGTAGATAATATGATCTACCAATCACCTAGGTGAAGCACGTCAATAGAAGGCTTATTCCATTCAATGGAAAAGCAATGAAAGTAATTTGTGATGAAACACTGTGTTTCCGTATGAACAGCTTAGGCGAGACAAAGCTGGAAGGTACAGTGAAGAGGTCTGGTGCTCCCATCCCAAGTAGAACAGCCACGCGTGCAACAATCACAAATACAGTCCGATGCGTGAAGATCTGCACACTCAGAGATCACAACCGCCTGGTGATTTTCTGAGCTGGTGAGCAATTCTTGCAAAATTCTGAAGCAAACCAAGTAACATCTTCCCTTGATAAACATGGCAGCTGCATTCCTGGAAAATCCAGCTTCGGTCAAAATCTGGTAAAATCTATTTTACATATATTTGTGTGACACGTGAAAGTCACAAGGGGCAATTTTGTTGTGCATGGCTGCGCCAAGGATTTCAGGACCTAGAGAACCCTCTCCTGCCCTCTACTGCCCGTGGGTCCCCTTATC
>CM052893.1:55794799-55811713 GCA_028534135.1 Potos flavus
TTAGGACATGATTCCAAAAAGCTAGACGTGTTAGAATACGGGGGGGGGGGCGGGGGGGGATGCAGCATAAGATGCATTAAGGTCGCTGCTGTGGGCAGGGGAAGCCCAGTCCCGCCCCAGAATCTTCTGAGGAGCACGCAGGACACTCCGATTTTTTTCCACCTAAGGATCGACTGGGAGAAGTATTTGTTCAGCGGTTGCCATCTCTCATTTAGCTAGCTAGAATCCTCTTCAGGAGGCTGATTTTCGACATTTCCTAGCTGTACGTGCTTGTCAAGCAAGCTTTTGGAAATCTCTCCAAGGGTAAAAGAAACCCCAGGACAGAAGGTGAAAGCTGTAGTGCTTGAGGGGAGCTGAAGCCGTCCAGATCTGTCCAGGTCGGCTGTGCTGAGATCACGTGGTGCTGAAAGGATGGCAGTTGGGGCACTGGGGGGCGGGGCCCAAGACTGCAAGAGGTCTCAGAACCCAGGGGTTGGCACCAACCAGTAAAAGCTGGAATGGGAGTGGGGACCGTGGAGATGATGTAGCTCCTGCTGGAGAAGCCACCCACAACTGGGGTGGGGGCGGGGTAAGGGGACAGGAAGGAGAGCGGTATCCTTCTGTTCCCTTCTCCCCTCCAACCTCCTGTTGGCCAAAGCCACCAGACGCAGTCTGGCAACCACCCCCAGCAAATAAATTCTCCCCCTGTGCAAGAGCGGCCTTCTTACTTTGGGTAGCCCACCTAAGGAACCCTTTCCTTCCCACGGTCATAAAGATGTCCTTACATGATCTTTTAGAAGCTTTCATCATTTTATCTTACATGTTTACCCCTATAATCTCCCTCAATTTTATTTTGGAGTATGGTGTGAAAGAAAGATGGGCAGGAGGCTGGAGTGGACACTTCCCGAAAGAGACCATCCAAGTTGCAAATAAACAAGGGAAAATATTTCAACCTTATTAGCGGTCAGGGAAATGAGACTGAAAACCACAACGTCTCATCTTCGGGGCCACTTATAACCACATACCGGGTAGCTTCCAGGATTTCTCACCATTCCAGAGGCTGGACGGCCAGGACTGAGGTGCCAGCACGGTCAGGCAAGTGTCCTCTTCCGATCAGAGTCACATGGAGGAAGGAACTGAGGAGCTCTCCGGGGTCTCTTCTACAAGAGCAGTGATCCCATTCAGGAGGGCTCTGCCCCCATGACCCAAGCACCTCCCTAAGGCCCCTCTTCCCTACCATCACCTTGGAGGTTAAGTTCTTAACACATGAATTTTGGGGGTACACAGAAATCAATCTAGGGCACACAATACCACTAGACACTTGCCAGATAAAGTTTAAAAAGCAGACGATGCCCAATGTTGGTAAGGTAGGACACCTAGAATACTCACGTACTGCTAATAAAAGGGGAAGATGGTAGATGGGCACCAACACTAAATATATGCCCTCGGACCTAGCAATTTCATTTTTGGCATATGCCCAAAATACATGTTTTCACCAAAAAATACATACAATAATGTTCAAGAAAATAATACTCATAATAGCCGAGTAGTAGAAACTTTCCACATGCCCATTAGTACAAAGGATAAATGATGCTCCAGTCACACATTAAAATGCTGCAACAAGAATGAATAAACTACTAGTGTATGGAACAATGAGGAGGAATCCCACAAACGAGATTGAGGAAAAGGAGCCAGACACAACGCAAACTGCTTGATTCCATTTCACGTAAAGTTCAAAAGCCGGCATCACGACCCTCTGGTGCTAGAGGCTGGGGCCGTGAGGACTTTGAGAGGAGTTTAGTCACTAGGAGGAAGCACAGAGAATGCTCCAGGGTCCCAGGGAACATTCGCTCCTGATCGAAGTGGCAATTACACAAGTGTGTTCAGCATAATGCATGTATACTTACCAGTTGTGTGTGTATAGAATATGTATATAATGCTTCCATCTTAAGACCTTAATGTACGGAAAGGACTAGATACCGTGAGGACACGTGTCGGGGACTATTAGCCACAACGAATAAAATGACGAAAGCTGGACAATAGAGTATTTCAGGGCATCTGTTAATTCTCTTATAAATACCCTGGAGGCAAGGCTGGAGTAGAGAAAACGTGTAGGCGAGGGATCCGGGGTAAAGTCTGTTCTAGCCAGCGTGCCATTTGGAACAGCAGGGGAAGTACCCATTCCCGTTGCCTGTGTCCCCGAGGCCACAGTAGTCCTTCTGTCACTTCCTCGTCAGACGCAGAGAGGAAATCGTGCTTTGGATGGTTAACACCAAGTCCTCTGGGACCCACCTACCCTTAGCAAGCAGACCTCTTCCCTTTCCGCACTTCACATCAATTAACATCCACCGCCCTACGCATAATTAAGACCCACTTAATTATAAACATTAAGGAGTCCTGCTCCCACGGCCAGGCCTCTTTTTGACAGGATTTCCACACCCCCCCCCCACCCCCGATCGAACCTGCTGTGCATGAAGTTCAGCCCCCCCCCCCCCCAGCTCTACCTAATTTCAGAAGTCCCGAGATAATCAGACCCTGGCCTGATCCCCCTGGGGGGCTGTCTGCAGTCAGAACTGGGGGAGAACTTCCCGCGCCAGGGCTCTTCCCTCGCCGCCGGGCCACCCCCCACGGACGGCCACCCCCGGGCCAGGAAGGCAGGTTCCCCTCCCCGATGGCGGGAGACTTTACAGGCCAGCTGGCACCCCTGCCTCCCTTCACCACCCACGCTCCCTCATGGGGGGCACGCTTGCGCCACAGCGCTCACCGGGCTGTCCCTTTCAGCCAAGTCCCCCGCCAAGCAGCAGGCTCCCCGCTGCCCGGGCGGCACTTGCCCAGCCTCACGTCCTCGCCCCCGGCCCACTCCCCCGACAGCAAAGCTCCCCGCGTTCAGGGCTGCGTCTCTAGCTCTGCACCTGAGCCGGCGACCAACGTACTCGCCAGCGCACGGCTCACCTCACGGGCCGGGGACGGACGCTGAGCCGGGCCAGGAGGCCAGCCCCAGAACGAGGGCGCCACCCCAGCGCCCCGGGGCACCAGACCGGAGGAAAGACAGCCAAGTCAAGGCCGGAGGGCGAGGCCAAGCCTGGGTCTGCATCACGAAGGTCAAGACTAGTCACACCCGAAGCGAGGAGGAGCAGCACAGGGGCAGAGACAAAGAGCTCCCAGGATTTAGCAAAGTATTTACCACGGGAATGAGGGTTTTCATGGGAACTAAGGAACTGAAAGCCTGGGGCGCGAGTCCTAGCATGCAACGTCAGACGACCGCTGGGGTGTGTGGACCCTACACCCCGCCGAACAGGATGACAACACGCCCCCAGCGGAGGACCGCGACCACGAAGCTCCCGGGCCGAGTGGCAGAACCCGGCCCCCTTGACGCCCGGAGATCTGGTCTCCTCTCCGACCACCGCCCGGAAGTCGCAGTCACCAAATCTGGTTCAACACAAACCCGACAGCCATACAGAGCGTAGCAATTAGCTCTCCTGCAGCAATGAGAGGGCCTCCGCCCCACACGCCTGCCAACATGCAGCGTTTCCAGACTTTTTCATCTCTGTCCATCTGACGGATGAAAATTAGCATCTCAGTGAAGTTTCCATTTGCATTTTTCTAATTATAAAGGAGGGTGCTCATCTTCTCATGAGCTTAGGAGCTGCTCGCATGTCCTTTCCTCGGAGCTATTTATCTGTGCCTTTGCTGGGTTCTCTAGCGGGTTATTGGTCTGTTCCCAAACAATCTGTAGAGGCCACTTAGTGCCCGCTCACAAAGGACTGAGTTCAGTACCACGTACTATGCGATTTGTCTTTTGATTTTGCTTTTGTCAAAGAACCTTTAATAGTTGAATTGTTATAACTGTAGCATGTTTAGCTAGGTCTTCTCCGAACCAGAATTTTTAAAGACTCCTTTGATTTTTCTAGTCATTTATGGTTTTTTTTTTTTGCACTGAAAACTTTAATCCATTTGGTCTAGTATGTTAGGTACGCACAATGTGTTTTTTTTTTTCCTGGATGGCTCAATACCACAGACTGAATATATGCATACTTTTCCTTTCATGGTTCTGAAAGGCCTTTATGACAGCTTACCTCACCATACGCACCTGCATCCATATTTAGACCTCATCAATGGCCTATTTACGTGCTAGTATAAAGCTATTTTACCTTGTATAATTTTATGTTCAAACATGAGAAGTTTTCCTAGCTATTCTTGTTTTAATCATTCTCCATGAGCTTCAGGATCAGCTTGCCTTAGGAGAAAAAAGTCCTGTGGGGGACTTAAATGGACACTAGACTTCCCGCTGAACTTGCAGAACCCTATCCAAGAGAACGTTACATCCTTCCCCACTTGCTCACGTCTCCCTTCGTCCTTCAGGAGATGGTTTACTTTGACTAGATCTGGCATATTTTTTTTTTTTAGATTCTTATGAGCTTATCTGCTATTGCTATGCTAGATTCTCTGCCATCCATCGCATCCTATCCGGTTATCGTCTACATATACGAAATCTATTGTGCTCCTTATCGGTTTTATTATAGGCAGCCATGTTTCTAAGTTCCCTTGTTTGAATAATCCCTTGGGATTTTCCAAAAGAACAAGTTTATATTCTCACACATTGGCTAGAATCATGTTCCAAAATTCACGATGGTAGACATTCTCTAGGCATGCCTTTTCTACTCATCAACATCAATCAAGTTCAGGCTTTCTGAACCACTTATATATGCCTGGAAACAACCCCACAATGGTCTGTCATAGATTAGGATTTTAAAATGCTACTAATTTGTTGGCTGATTTAGGGTGTCTGCACCAGTTTTTGTAAATGAAATTGATCTACAGGTTTTATTATGTTCAGTCTTTATTATACTTATGAATTCTGTGATTAGGTCATAAGAGAATTTTGGAAGCTTTCCTTTTATACGCTCTAGCACTGCCCTGTCCAACACAGCCAACGGCAACATGTGGCTACTTAATTAAAATGGAATAAAATTAAAATCCAGTCCCAAGAACCAGCTGCACTCAGTGCTACGGCCACACTGGGCAGCGCCGTCAGACCGTTTCCATCCCAGAAAGAGCTCAGGGACAGCAGGGCTCCAGAAAAACTCAACAGGCAATCAAATCATTTGTTCTCTCATGATAGGCTTTCGAGGACTAATTCCTGAAGACAGGTTTTTAGGAACGGGTATTCACGTTTTCTACTTTTTCTGGAACGTTAGAATTTATAGATTCCTAGGAAGTTATGTAGTTCAATGAGGTATGGTAAAGTTTGAGGAAATAACGTCAGATTAAGAGAACTCTAACCATCACCTCTTCTGAGGATAAGACACCTGTTTGAGCAGATAAGGGGATGGTCAACAATAACCCCCCATTATTCAATCAAACACTACCTTGAAGGTTATCTCCCAGATGTGGACTGAAGGCTACAATCCATGTGCCTTAAGGGAAGACCTTCCTGAATAACCGGAGGGAGCAGGATTCAAGCAGCTGAAAAGCCTCAATAGAAAAGAGTTTCCTGGAGGACATTCTGTGCTCACTGCGGTCTGGGCTCACCCACTGTCCCAGCCTGCCCTTCCCGGGGCGCCGAGCCCCGGGACACTGGACTTCCCCCAGACAGGCCTCACAATCATGGAAGCCACCGGGTCTCTCCACTAGAATCCTGGCTGGTTTTACTTCCCCCCTCAACCCCCGAAAGGACTGCTTCTGTTTACTTGTAGTCTTCTCATTTTCCTATCTCCCAAATCATTCCCACATTTTTAACTCCATCCTGGTTCCCACAGAGTTTAATTGGAGATTAATACATTTATTCTCATTCATTACAGATGGAGATTTATACTTCCCTGAGCTGCCTTGGTATCCCACAAATCATACTGGAGTTCTAAAATTGGTATTTTCTAGGTATTCTGCAATTTAGGATTGGATTTTGTTCTGAGTTATCTAATGTAGGTGGAGTAGCTTCTAAGAGAATCAATTTTGTGGGGAGGGATCCTATTTCCTTAGTTTTCCCATTATCTTTTAATGACTTACTAGAAAAAGTTCATTTTTTGGAACGTGTTTGTGGATTAATCTATAGTCAGATTTTCTGACTAGCCCATGGGAACTTGAATGAAAAAATGCATCGTTTTCAGGCTACAAAGTACGGTATATAGGAGGTTTCCTTTTGATCTTGAAGGCCTGTATGCACTTCCCTTTTATCCACTTGATCATTAACTATAATATTTAATGTCCAGTAGTATCTGTGTTCTATTTCTCATCTATGACTAACCATTATGATCCACATCCTTGAGTATTAGGAGTTTGTTCTTGTTCAATGCTTTTGGCTTTGATTTCAACCATATTGGATATTCTGTTTGAATTTGCCTTATATAACTGTCCTTACTTGCATTTTAACGCCTTGAGTCACTTTTAGAATGGAATCTTGTCTTGTGATTTAATCTGACACTTTTCTTTGGAATATGTTTGACCTATTTATATTTGACATAATTTGAGTTTTTATTCTACATTATAAAGCAAAGTTGTTGCTGAAGCAAGCGTTCTAGATTAAACTCCGTGGGTTTGCCTCTACATGTCGTCAGGTTTGGTTTTGGATGTATTTCTTAGCATTTCAAATGCAGGCATTATTTTTGTTCTGGTGGTGTTCTTTAACTGTTCCTCTGTATAGTATTTCACTATTAGATAAGAAAAGTCACGAACAATAATTTCCTCTTCACCCCTTGAATTTCCTTCTCTTCCACTACCCAATTTCAGCTTATTGCATTTATTTTCTTGAATGTACTTGTAATCTAAAATATCCAGTAAGATAGGTTATATCTTTTAGTCTCCAGCTACAGAAAATGCAATTGGTATAACCGGACTACATCCCACGTTCGTTGTCCTCCCTAGTGTAGCTTATGTAGCTTTAGTGCTATCACTTGTCTATTGTTAGATCACACAACATTTATAATCCCCTGGTCCCTTGTCAGTTAAATTCTAAGTGTACAATTATTCTTGCCCTTCTCTTTGCTATATATTTTGTCATCTTAGTTGGTCCAAATTCACCCACCAGATTTTTGAAGGACTCATGAAAAAAGGTTTTTTAACCTGTAATGACTCAAAAGCACAAGACAAAAATACTGTTGCCTTTGTAATAGTTTGTAGGGAGGCAATTTTGTGGATCAGATTTTAAGCTTGGAAGGCACTACTCTGCTGTCTTATTGTATGTGGCTCAGGAGAAAATTGGATTGTTGGCCTCAGTTGTCATAAGCAATTTTATCTTCGCATGTATTCCAAGATCTAGGACTTTTTCTTTGGAGAACCCACTTAAATGGCTTTTTGGATCTCCATTTGAGTTCTATAGAAAACAGGGAGAGCGAGGAGGATACTTTTTCAATTAATTTTCCTTATTTCTATACTTGGTACTTTCTAAGTCTTCACCAGGGTCCTCACATTTGTCTATCCTCTCTGCTCGCCTTTAAGTTTTACTTTGCTAATGGGGTAATGGTACCGATTTCCTTTTACTTCATTTACTGTTCCTCATGCTTATGTTTTCTCTCTCCCTTGAGCTCTTGTACCTTCTGTGTTGTATTGCTAGAAATCATTTCACCGCATTTTAAACTTGGGAATGTTCAGTTCCTCCACTCACGTGCTTTGCTGGGATCTGTTCTTTACATCCCACTTGGTTTAACCTACCCATTTTCTTGTTGTATTGTGGCCCAGACCCCGTGAGGATTCCTCTTCCACCTGCTCATCTTTGGGGCATCCTCCTGAACCTGGACCACGTTCCAGGCTCCCGAGACTTCTGGACAATCCTTGGTTTGGGGGCCATAGCGATTACCCACTGCTCTTACCAAATCAATTGAGACACGCTGCTGCAGAGTCCTGAGTCCCCCCCCCCCCCCCCCATGGACCGCCAAGACCCGTCATCTCCACATAGGGCTTGCTACAGCGTTTATTTGTCCCCACTTTCTTCAGTTTTGGAAAAAACCGGGCCCAGGAAAACATGCTTTAGAACAAAAGCTCGTCCTACCAGTCTACAGGCTCTATTTACCATTTTTCAAAAGGAAGAATTTCACCTCGATGTGCACGCCTCACTTTATGAAGCGTCCTCCCCCCAGCTTCCTTCTGCGTACGCCCTGCTGGATTTGCTCGGCTTTTAGAAGCCATTCCACTTTGTGATCTGATGTTTTTAACGTTTCCTAACTTTCCAAATATATAATTTATATTTTGATTCTCCTTCCCTTCTCTTTTACAGCATTTCCAAGAGAAAAGTCAACATTCTGCTACCAATTTCAAGTTGAAAAGCTTTTTAATGATTTCAAATGCACTGGCTCAGCACCCAAATTTTAGGGCGGGGGAGGGTGAGGGAAGGAGACTTCTAAGACACCAAAGTGTCCTAGGAAGACAATCTTTAGTGTTAATAGTTCTCTTTGGGAGTTAAGATCATATGGATTGTGTAAATTCAGACAGATTACTAGTGTGCAGACCTGGGGTGTCTGTTTTTAGGGGTGCATTCTTCCCCACCTGGAGTATCTCCTTGTCATTTCCTTGTTTTGGTAATAAGTCTGCCAAGGGTCCTAGCTTTATACATAGACCTTCGATCCCACCTCTTCACTTCCCAAAGCATTTTCCTTCATTTCTATGTATTACATATATATGGATCTGGATGTTAAAACCCTATCTTAGCTTTCACTACCTTAAAGGTCAAGAGCCAGGCAGGGATTTCAATCTATATTGTACAATTAAATCAAAAGCAGCCAGATTAACCAAAGAACCTCCCAAACAGCAGCCCACCAGTAATGATGTCTCCTAACCACGCACAGCTGGTAAGTGTTTCAGCATTCACTCCCACAAGGATGAAATCCTGAAATCTGCCCTCCAACCAAGCGAACGATCAGCACAGAGCTCAGGTCTTTGGACTAAGAAAAGCAGACAGTAGAACTCCAGATCTCCACTATTAAAAAGTTGCCTAAAAGTGCACAACCAACTATCCCGGGGATTGAAACATTTTCTACACCATTGGAAAGATGTCCTTAGTCAGTAGCCTACACCTCATGTGTCTTCTCCCTGCCCACACAGCCACCCCCCTGCCCCCCGCACCATAGTTAAGACCACCCATTTAAGGGGAGAACCTTAGGGAAAGGCACTTTAGAGGAACTCAAGGCAGAAAACCCCGCAATCCCCACAGGGGATAAGAAAAAGTAGTTTGGTTGGATAGAGTATCCCAGGTTGGAAACTATTAGATGCAAGGACAAAACGAAGACTTTTGAGTGTGCAAACATGTAGAACATTTACTGCTCAGATACTTCGAGAAAAAACATTCTGGGTTTTACAGCAAAACAAAGGAATTCAAGAATATATTTCCAGCTCCTACTAATGGCAGAGAAAATTCAGAAGATGAAAAGGATATTTTTTTTTAAAGTTCTTATCTAAAGAAAAATGAAAGCAGTAGCAAGATAAATACAAAGCCAAACTGAAAATAAAATGAAAACCCAAGTAGATATGGGAGCACGGACTCTGCTGTGGCCCCAAGGGTGCCTGGCAACTCTAGCCGATTTTTTTTTTTTTTTTAATGGTCTCCATGGGTAAGAGAAACAGAATCAACACCAAGGGCCTGCACAAGACGGAGGCTCAAACAGAAGCCTCTCCCCACAAAGACGACCCTAATGGCTGACACCCCTAGGGTAAGGGCGAGCCAGAAGTAGACCAACACAGTCTTGCCCTGCAGGTTTGCCTCACTGCAGCCCAGGGACTCTCAAGCCCTGAACTTGGATCGAGAGGACCCTTCATCAGCCAGGCAATTCCCCCGCCGGCACCTGGCAAGCATACGTCTCTCTGGAGGAAGAGATTCCTTCTACATATGAACTCCTTCCTAGAACTCATTTACAGTGAGAACACAGTCCAATAAGGCACGTGGAGAAACAGACTTCATAAGAACCAGAAATAATCAGAAAGTTACCTCCACAGCCTCATATTAACAGATAATAGGATTATTATGCTTGCCCTCCGACCTTGCTGATAACTTACATAAAACTTGAAGTGCTCTGAAAGCAAGAAATTGGAATTCGCAAGTTACATTTGAAATTTCAAATATTTGAGAACCCAGTAGAAATTCTAGAACTGCAATTAAAATGAATACAGTGGATCTCTAAGAAAGAGAGAAGTCTAAACCAAAATAACGAGAATGCAGCAGAGGGATAAAAAAACAAGACATGAGGTGAGGTGAGGCTATGTAACCTACCTTTAATCAGATATGGAGAGAGGCAACAGAGTATAGACAATGTACAGAAGGACAATTGCTAAGGACTTTTTTTTTTTTTTTTTAAGACTTCAGTGTTTCAAAAGTAATCTCTACACCCAACATGAAGCTCGAACTTACAACTCAGGAGTCACATGCTCTACCAACTGAACCAGCCAGGCACCTCCAAGAACTTTCTAGAACCAAAGAGACACCAATCAAGATGAAATCCCTCTAGAAGAAACCCACACCTAGATATGCTGTTGTGTAACTGTAGAAAACAAGTGACAAAAGAAAAAAATACCTTAGGAGCAGATCCCTTCCCACAAAAAAACCAAGAGAACAAAAACCACCTTTTCAATACTTTTAAAGGAAACCTTTAAAAGAATGGAACTGAGGAATGATTTAGTAGCAACTGCCGACCTAAAGTTTTGGGGGTTTTGTTTTGTTTTTAAGAGAAAGAGCGCATGTACACACATTGGGGGCGGGGGGTGGCAGAGGGAGATTTCTAGTTGAGCAGGGAGCCCGACTTGGTGCTGGAACCCAGGACCCTGAGATGATGACCTGAGCCAAGCGCAGATACTTAACCAAATGAGCCCCCCAGGTGCCCCTGCCAACAAAGTTCTATACTCAATGAAAACTCAAAAGTGAGGGCGAAGGTTAGTAATAAAATGTGAAATGCCACCATCCACCTACCAAACTGACAAATACAAAAAACCCCGAGGATGCCAAGAGTCAGCACAGACGTGGAACTCGAGGGCTCAGAAACCTTTATATTAGTACAGATACAAATCACCACCCTATAAGGTCATTTACTAGCCAATTTGAAGATATGCATTCGCGGCGACCCAGCAGTCCCCACACAGGTGTCTGCTATCAGAAACTCTGCCTGTTGTAGAAGAAATCTTGTCCTTACTTCTAGGCACAACGTCTCAAAAATCCTTGAATTTCCTGAGCATGAAGAGTATCTTTGTTATGCTAATGAGGGGACTCCTAGTGGAGCCCTAGGAAGCTTCTAGATGGGAGCTGGTCACCAGAAAGACAGTAGAGACTTGGAATTTTCAGCCTCTTGACCTGTAGGGTAGAAGTGGGCTGGAGACGGAGTTGGATGGTTTAATCCTACGTATGTAGCAAAACCCCAGGAAAAACCCTGTAGACCAGCACAGCGGAGCTCCCAGGTTGGTAAACACAGTGATGGGCTGGAAGGGTGATGGACGCAGCTTCCCCAGGAAGGCACGGAAGCTCCGCATGCCCCATCCCCATCCGGGTCCCAGCCCGTTTCCCATCTGTATTCTTTATACTGCAACTGCTAAGTAGGGTGCTTTTATGGAGTTCTGAGAGTCCTTCTAGAAGCAACCAGAGGGATGTGAAATGCCCAGATTCACAGCCAATCGGAAACGCCAATAGCCCCACGACTTGCAACTGGCATTTGGAGGGACTGAGCCCCTGTGGGGTCCGAGGCTAACTCCAGTTCATCGGCATCAGAACTACACTGCTATCCATTTTAGTCCTCATAGAAACAAAGCATTTTGCCAGTCCTGGCAGGCCATGCCAAGGGGGTGTCGTCCCGAAGAGGCGCAGCTGGCCCCTGGAGGGAGGGTGGTCTTGGGAAGACTTGCCTCTCACCTGCGGTGTCCGCACTAACACTCCATGCCAAGATCAAGTTTAGTTGTAGGACATCACGTTGGATTCGGAGAACCGCTCTCAGAACATGCCGTGTCCTCGGAAATCTGGGTAAGTGTTCCCACCGTTTAGAGGGTTCCCAGCCCCAAAGTGCCTCATCTCTCAACACTAATCGAAAAGCTGTGGGATGTGTAGGAGCTAGAGCTTTCCACCACACAGGAGGAGGAGGAACTCTGGAGACAGGATGTTGAAGAGGGGCCAGGTACAGAATACATAGATTTTTCATAAAACTCTAGAAACAGGCCAAACTAAATTGTTTGTGATAAGCAGACATGGTAAGACTACAGAAAAGCAAGTAATTACCCTACAAATCAGGAGTTTTTCTTTCTTACGGGGAAGGAACAGTATTGTGATGGTCAGAGGACACGATTTCCAGCCCCCTCAAAATCTGCCTATTTGTTGACCTGGGGTAATGGTTTTTTCACTTGATTAAACCATAATTCAGGTTTTATGCATCTTTCTGAATGTATGCTATATTTCATAGTTTAAGAGCTTTAGAAAGGAGAATAGTGATTATAAAAGCCAGGAAAGCCACAGGCAGGTTTATATAATTAATGTAGCAGTGAACTATTAATGAAGGATTCCACTAGGAAGTAGAAACTTAAGATAAATGCAGAGCTTAAGTTAGTTAAAAATGGGTGAAAAGTAAAGGGAGATCTTAAAACTTGCTTAGATACACAACAGGACACAAATAGGTAGTTTCTTGGCAGGCACAAAAACGTACGTTCCGAGGATTTGTTCAGGTCCCCTGCAGCACAGGACCACCTGGAGTACACACGGGCCTGAGTTTAGTGCAGTACTCGGGCTGCCGCCAAAGTCCTTGCAGAGTTTATTTTCTCTCCCATGAAGTTCTCAGAAGTCAGTCTAGAAGACGTTTACATAATCTGGGAAAGACCGAATTCTAGGACGAACGAGGAGCAGACAGACCCTAAGCAGTGCACGGGAGTGTCAGGACATGGAGAGCCACAGCTCCTGAGACCCTGGCAGGAAGCAAGTCCCTGCAAAGGGACAAGGACCCATGCTTTTACAGTAGGAATGCCCCCCCCCCCAAAAAAAAGCCAATGGAGCCCACCCTGTCTGCTCTAATCGTCAAAAGCAAAACTGCTTTCCAGGTCAAGTTGACAATATTAGTATCACCGTTCAAATTTCAAGTATGTAAGTATGTTGATTCCTGTTAATTTCTACTCAAATTGTTGGTAGGACTACCAAGTCTGATGGGTTTTAAAGAATGCTGGTGGAACTCTCCGAAGTAACTAGAAATAAAGATAAAGGAGATCTGAAACCATGAAACTCCCGGAAGTAAAAGGGACAAACTCTTTGGCATTGGCCTTGGTGAGGACTTCTTTGGACAGGGCAACAAAGACAGTCAACAAAAGCAAAAACCAGGATTATATCAAACTAAACCTTCCGCACAAAGAAAACCATCCATAAAATCAGACAACATCTGGAATGGGAGAAAATAGGTGCAAGCCATATATCTGATAAGGGGTTAATGTCCAAAACATAGGAAACTTAATAAAAGAAACCCAATTTAAGAAGCAACATAGTGGGGCGCCTCAGTTAAGCGTCTGACGCATGGTTGTGGCTCAAGTCATGATCTCAGGGTCCTGGGATCCAGCCCCTCGAGGGGCTCCCTGCTCAGCAGGAAGCCTGCTTCTCCCTCCCCTTCTGCTTGCTCTCAAAATCTTTGGGGGGGGAAAAAAAAGGGCACGAAGAGCTTGAATATTTTTCCACAGGAGATATATGCACCACCAAGTTCACGTAGGTGCTGAGCATCACTGATCAGAGAAATGCAAGTCAACTGCACGGAAATATCACACCTGTGAGGAGGACTTATCAAGACAAGTGTTGGCAAGGATATGAAGGGAAGCCTTGCGCACTTTTGGTGGGAATATAAATTGGTACAGCTACTCGAAAACAGAGTCCTCAAGAGGTCAAATATAGAGCGGTCAGACAACCCAGCACCCCCACTTCTGGGTATGTGTCCAAAAATCAGATCAGATCTCTGCATTCCCATTTTCTTTGCTGCATTATTCACAACAGCTAAGATACAAACACAACCTCAGTGTCCATCAATAGATAAAGACGTGGTGCATTTCCACGCTGGAGTATCATTCAGCCAATGAGAAACCAGGAAACCCAGCCATTTGTAACAGGGATGAAACTGGAGGACATTAGGCTACATTTAAGCCAGACAGAAACACTGTATATTCTCACTGAAATGTGGAATATTGGGGGGGGGGGGGGTGTCCAACTCAGACACAGAATGGTAGTTACCAGGGCCTAGGGGAAATGGGAAGGTGTCGATCAAAGGGTATAAACCTTCAGTTATAAGTCCTGGGGATAGAACATACAGCACAGTTACTATGGCTAATAATGCTGTATCGCATACTTGAAATTTGCTGAGAATGTACATCTTAGCATTCTCAGATAAAGGTAACCATGTGAGAGGATGGAGGGGTTAAGGGACCCAATTGTGGTGATCATTCCTCGATGTATCGAATGTTATCGGTTTTAAATAGATTCAATTTTGTTAATTATATCCAATAAAGTGGGGGTGGGGAGGCTGCTGGAGTATTCTTTTTAGCAGAGTCACTAGTTGTGACTGCTAATGTACGCACCCAGATATTATAAATGGCCAGCGAATCTTTTCGGTTTTAATACCCAGAGAGCACAGTTTGTCATTTGTTCCTGCTTGAAAGCTAGAGCTTTCCCCTTCATGACACCTACCATCTGATCTAAAGGGACTTAACCATCTCCTTACCCCTCAGGATGTGTGGCCCGCTACATCGGCAAGGTCATGAGGGTGGATCCCTGAAATAAGAACCTTCTGTGTTTTCGTAAAGCCAATACGGTAAATTTCACAAAAAGGATCATTTCAGAGGGGACCATTCGGAAAGGGCGTAGAAAAGTATCTGTGCCACATTTAAGCCGCTGTAAAAGCTCCCAACTGCAGAAGAAATCTTTATGGTTTTATCAGAGAGCAGGAGCACAATGGGGGGGGGGCGCGCAGAGGGAGAAGCAGACTCCCCGTTGAGCAGGGGGCCCAATGCAGGGCTTGATCCCAGGACCATGACTTGAGCCATAGGCAGACGCTTAACCGACTGAGCCACCCAGGTGCCCCTGTAGAGGATTCTTAGAGTCAGGACAACTTTGTCAATCACCCTCCATCTCTGAGCAGCCCAGCTCCTGCCAAAGGGACTAATAAAGTAGAAGTCCTAACAACCAAGACAGGATAGACACGGGCTCAAAAGCAGGGACTTCACTCACCAAGTCTCACTTGGTTACTCAATGCCAAGTGCCCAACTCTCAAGTGGAAATGGACAGGGTCCTCTACCATGAATAGGGTAGCAACTGGCCTTCGAGAAACAGACACATTAGGAATTCAGGTAGGTTTCCCGGATCATAGAACTGCAGGCTCTGTATTTGGCAGACACCCCTCATGCACTATTACGGCATCCTACTTAATGCCTCGGACGGAGGGACACATTTATCCGACGCCCATGGAAGGAACCAGCCAATTCTAAGTTTTGATTTACGACAGGCTCTTAAAATGATACATGATCTCTTGCGGCTCCTGCAGGTATTTAAGATTATATTTTACACAAAAATGAGATGCTTTAAAATATTTAATGTTACATTTAAGATCCATTTTTATATTATCTTTAATTTGTAATATAAAAAGACATTTTCATATTTACAGGACATGCTATTTGTGTTAGGTACATAGGACTACCTAACTGCATTATAAGTTTTACAATTTGATAGAGGTTTGGTTTGGAGCCCAAATGTAGCTTTCTATAAACATCACCTTGAATTTAATCACGACAAATTTCTCTCTTAATACAGAGAATGCTTAATATGCTACAGAAGAATCTTAATTAGCTAAATGCCACTTAAAGATTTGGTAAGATCATACTGAGGTGAATTTGCTGAATTATCATTAACTTATATTTCACTATCAAGCTTCATTATAGTTCTTGTGTTTTTTAGATAGCCTATTAGGTGTATGAGTTCATAGCTGCAGGTTAAAGCTCCATAGTAGCCAGAACCATGAGGCAGAGTTTCTGAGCACATTGATCTGATTGCCATTAGCCACAGATTATGCTCTACGCACACGCGCACACACGGTGCCAAAACTGTTCTATTTCCAAAAGGAAAACTACAAAGGGATATGTATTTTGATATTTAACCAATTTCCATTACTATCTTTAACACAAACCTCCTTGGGTAGATCTGGGAGCCACGAGCTGGGAAATGCTGGTGTACTTGACCACGGGAGACTCAGCCGCCACATCAGCTCCGACAGGCTGAGCTGCTCGTACAGAAGGTCGTTAGGCTCTGACCAGTAACCAAGTAACCACTCACAGCTGTACACGGTCACATCGGACAACCAAGTCATGGAGGGGAGGGGGCACCCCTACTCATACACACTTACCTGGACTAATTCCAAGAAGGGATGTAAAACCACTTGTGGTGGGGGAGGGGGAACCCTAATAGCTCAAAAGTAAAGGAGACAATTGAGACTAAGGAAAAAATAAGGGTAAATAATTGAGTATTCTGAAAATTTTAGTTCTGAAGGCGGCTTGTACTAGAGAAGTATAGTAAAAGCCGATTACCTCAGTAAAGCTGGAGAACAAGATGATTGGCCTGATTCCATAGAGAGAAAGCCACTAGGTCACTTAGGAATCTTCAAGCCACTAAGAATCAGAGAAGGAAACTGGCTGGCATGATCAACTCTGTAGGACATGAGAGCTGAACATTTTAGGGGGAGTTCAAGACTGAAGGTCCTGGGACCATGTTCCCCTCTTCCCCTCCCCTAATCCATCCTGCAGAGATTGGGGAACCAAGCTGGGCTCCATTAAACACTCAACCCCAAAGAACACATTCTGACTAAATAACATTTGTCTTAAGCTGCCACACACCAAGTACTGCAGAAAATTCCTTGTCCTACATCCCATGTTAAAGTTCGAGAAAGGACAGCCCAAATCCTGACCACCACCAATGACTTAGACACCCCAGAAATAGAAGTCTATCCGATGGCGGGGGGGGGGGGGGGG
>CM052893.1:55812213-55846418 GCA_028534135.1 Potos flavus
GCATTGGGGCTTCTTCATTTTAAGGTGACCCATTTTACTTAATTATTCTTACACATGAAAAGAGCCCAGTGTATTTTTGTGGAATCAAAGGATTCAAACAGGGTGAGTGCTTTTTTATGTAAAACCGCAGCAATAAAAAGTAGAACCCAGTGGAGCAATAGGAGCAGGTCATGCTGAATGTAGGGGGGTAAGCTCCCCCAGGAACCCGGGTGCTGTGTGCTTTCCTTTCCCAGATGCTAATTAACGGGTGCCAGGAAAGTTAAGAGAATACAGGACTTACCAGCCATTTCCGGTCTCCATCGTGAATTCTGTTAATCTTCTCTAATGGAATGGGGGGCTGTGTCTGGCCCGCTGGGGGTGGGGTTGGTCCTGGAGAGGTCAGAGGTAAGAGTTGATACTGCTGTTGGGGCCACGTTCCGGGGTCATAGCTGGACTTGAAAACTGTTTAGACATTGAAGAGACCAGCTGGGAAGTAGGTCTGATAGTAGATGGGAAAAGGCAGCGGCGGCAGCAGTGGGGGGTGGGGGTGCTTCTCCTTTTTAGTTTCCTTCCCTGGAATATGTTTCTTAGCTCTTGGCAGAGAAGAGCCTGAGCTTCAGGAGTCCTCGAATTGGAAACCTGATCCTTGTTGCAGAAAGGAGGGCTCTGATGTCAGAGGGAAATGAATCCGGGGTCTTCAGAACCAGGTGGAATTCTCCACGCAAGTGATACCTGAGGCAGCCGAGAGGCTCCTGGGTGCCTCCCTGCCAGTGGAAGTTCAGGGGAGAGGTGGTGGTTCCTGTCTGGGTGGTTCTGGAAGGGTCGAGGGCGTGGAGTAGAAGGAGGGCCACCAGAGTGCCTCAAGATGACCTGTCCCGGTTCCATCAGTTGGCAGGCAGTAAAGTTTGCCCTCAGGAAGCATGGGGAGAAGAGGGCAGTGCTAGAAAAAGGTGTAGCATGAACTCAGCTGGAGAAGGCTAGAGGTGTGAGGACAGAACATTCCCCAAGGGACTGAAGAGTATTTGACCCCTTCCAAGGCCTTGGGTGTTTAACAGAAGACAGTCTTTTTTTTTTTTTTTTTTTTTTTTTTTAAAAGACATAAAGTCTTAATAATCATTGGGAAAGACTGGATAGGGAGAGCCAGAAGGAGAACATGAGCTAGGCCAGCATTTTGGTGCCAATAAAGGATTATTTGTGAGGAAACCTAAAAGCGTTTGCTTGCAAGCAATGGAAAGACCACAGAGACGTCAAGAGTGAGCATTGCCGTCATATGTGGTTGTGTAAAATCAAAGGCATATAATCTTAGACTGATGGTGGGGTCTTAAGATTTCATTTTTTAAGGAATCTCTACACCCAACACGGGGCTCGAACTCAAAACTGCAAGATCTAGTTATACGCTCCACTGAGCGAGCCCGCCAGGCACCCCAAAGATGAGCTTTTTAACAGTATATGGAATACGGAATCAGATTTTTCTCTAAATTTCTGATCGCGTATATTTTGGAAAAATATGGTGCTAGTGGTGCAGCATTGAGAGGAGGAAGCACCTTTGGAGGATGTGGAGGGAAGTCAGGTTACTCAAATGCTGAGCTTGACATGATAGTACGATTTACACCTTGAAAAGGCCAGTGGAGAATTTGTAGTACGTGTGTGCCACTTGGGATTAAAAATACACGTTTCGGAAGAATTGGCATAAAGCAAATGGAAACAAATGGATTCTCTCAGTGGAAAAGAAGACAATGTCGGGGGGCAAAGCACTGACTTGGACTATTTGCATTCATGGGGTTGGAGGCAAAGAGGGAGACAGCGATGTTTGGCAGAGAGGAAGGGTAGTGCACACAGTGTCATGGAAACAAGTTAGCGTGTTTCCAGGAGAGACCGGCAAGCAGTGTCCAGTGACAGAGTGCGTCAGTGAGATCTCAGTAGAAAAGATGCTGGATTTAGCAATAAAAACTTCATCAGTGACCTTTGGAAGAGCAATTTCCTTAAAGGGAGCCTGGCAGGAGCCAGGTTGCAGGGGATGATGGAGGGAGAAAAAAGTCGGCTTCCCGAGGTTCGGTAATTCTGACAAACAACAGAAGGAAAGCAGCAGGTTTTCTGGAGGAACTCGGGATCCCGTGTGTTTTTTCATCCCGATTTTGGATTCTGTTCCTGACAGAGCTATTGTGTGCGTGCCTCTTGCCCTGTAACACTTCAGCCAAGGACCCAGAAGGACCAGTGTCCGCCTGAGATTGTGACTGACCTCTCTACCAAATACTCATTTCAGATTCTAAACACCAGACTCCAGCCTGCTGGCGGGCTCCTAGTCCCCTTGCCAGTTCTGGCAGAGTCCCAGGTGGGCCTCTGTCTAGGTCCCATGGACACATGGGAGTGTGTCCTTGATCTCACTTCTGTTCCTAGTTTTGGGGTTCATTTATAAAAGAAAATCCTTGACAACTTTGTCATCTTTTGGGTTCAGTCCTATATTTAGACCACACTACCTTCATGAGATCTCACTTCTGAAATCAGAGTTCGAGGGAGACTCTTCTCTAGAATGTCCTAGTGATGGCTTACCATCCTCTCCTTGCCACGCCGTCCCTGTGGGCGAACAGCAGCTGGGGGAGGAGACGCAGAAGGAAGAGAAAATGGTGGGGGCGCGGAGTAACGGTGTCGAGTGTCCAGCAGTCCCCTTCTCTGGACAGGAGTGTGTCTGACTGTGGTGGCGGAGGGGGTCTGTTGATGACGCAGGGGCAGGCTTCTCACGTGAGTGGCTGGGGCAGCCCTTGGCTTGAGCTGTCCTATTTTACTGCTGTCGTCTTGTCGTCCTCTGTGCGGTTTCTGCCCGTGACCTGGGGTCCCTGGCAGAACAAGAATTCTCTCATTTTGATCTATTTAATTCCTGTGCCTAGAACTACAGAATATAGGGGAAAAGCCTCAGGGAAGCTGGTGGTTCCTGTCGCGGCGTGTCTTTAGCTTTGTGACTGCCCCTTCTTCCGCAGGAAGTGCCACGTTGGCTCCCGCTGCGTTGGCCACGTGCTGCTTCCCGAGCCCGCCGGCCACTTCTGAGACCGCAGATGCTCAGCAGTCCGCGGTGGTCTCTGCTCTGGTCTCGGAACCAGCCCGTCGTCGTGTGCTTGGTTTTCTTGCCCCCACGCCAGCTGTTAGGTGGTCGTTTGGAAATCCCTAGGTAGTCTCTCCCCCACACACTCCCAATCCCCCTTTCTTCATTCTCAGGGCTGACGGGGGTCAGGGGCGCACAGCCTGTCTGCCTCCAGTCCGAGGTGGTCCGCGCTTGCAGGGCGGGGTGTAGAGCGTCTTCTCCCCAGTCAGCCCCGCTGGCCGGGACTGTGTCTCCCGGGCCCAGGCCACTCCCTCAGCTCGGCATGGGACCCAAGGACGTCCGGCCTTGAGGAACGGGAAGGCGCGTGCCCAGCGGGCGTGTGCGGCCCTCGGCATGGGCCTGGTCCCAGCACTGGTCCAGACGCCATCCATGTCCCATCTGTACTTCGGTGACCCTTTGGCGGCCCAGTTCTTTACTGCTGTCCTTCCTGCCACGGACTGCTCCTGCAGGACACTACTATCCCCGAAGCAAGCAATGTTTGATTCCCCACATGTCTGTTAAGGTGTGCGTGGGCTTGGTTTACGTCTCCTGCACCAACACGCTCCTCACCTCTGCCACGTTTAGGAGGGCCGCCTCTGTAGGCCTTGTCAGCTGCGCTGTCACCTTGTGGGGTCGTGGTCCAGCATGGCGTGCCTCTTGCTTACCTCACGCCCAAGCTGATGAGTTCCCGAGAAAATACACCATCATCACTCTGCCACGAACCTCGGACTGTAAACAAGTTCGTGGAGGTCGAGGGCACCACGTACAGAGCTGTGGACAGAAGCCTTTCTTATCAGATTGACTCATTTCATCAGGAGATCTTTAGTCCTGACCAGCTGGCTTTCCTGATGACAAATAATTCCTGTCTCACGAGCAGACGAAATAGAAAGCTAGGCTGTGACCTGCTTCAAACACAGATCCTGCTCTTACGCTCTAGAAAGAAGGCAGGAGCTAGGATTTCAGCGGAGGACACGTGTCTGCGGGATGGGCAGCCTTCTAGGACCTTCGATGGCTGTTCCCATGCACAAGTGTTTGTATTGACATCCCGGCTCCCGCTGCCCTTGGCCCTTTGGTGCTTGGCTTTCGTGGGAGGATGGAGCAGACCTAGTGACAAGGACAGTGTGACTTAAAGAATCCCGGGGACCACCTGAGACCTTCCCCACTTGTGTGATTTCAGTTATAGGATCCTTAACACAGGCATTTCAAAAAGATTTGCCTTACCATTTGTTGGTTGAAAAATAGGTAGTTGCCGCAAAGAGAGACCCTTCTTTCCATGAATTCGTCCCCATTGGCCACTTAGGGTGTACTCAATAGAGTACCCTTTACTATTGTAGGAGAAAACAAAGGTCTTTTTAAAGCTTTTATTTGATAGCACAAGCAGGGGGGAACTACAGGCAGGAGAGGGAGAAGCAGGCTTCTGCCGCACGGAGAGCCCGACGTGGGCCTCGATCCCAGGACCCTGGGATCATGACCTGAGCGGAAGGCAGACGCTCAATGGACTGAGCCCCCCAGGCACGCCCCGCCCCGGCAGAGGTCTTTTTAAACTACAATATAGTTGGATCCCCGGAAACCGAGCACAGGGAGAACAGATGGGTGTCTCTTTGGAAGGAATGGTGCCTTCACATAGGACTCCTCTTTGGGGAAACGTATCTTGTTTCTCAAGAGCCTTTGAGAATTGTTAATTCTACAGTGGCGGCTAATTCTGGGCAAATGGCTTCACTTGCTCTTCAAGTGTGAACCACAGTTTTCTCAGGTGGGTGGGTGGGGGCTGGAGCAGTGTTTTTCTCCCATGTCTTTTCCCCGTCATGGTTCTTCCGAAGATCTCTACTCTGTTCGTTTCTTATCCCCCCCTCCCTCTTTTTTTCTTGGTTGGATAGTTAGATGTTTAACGAAGGAATTCTTACGTATTTCCATTCGAGCTAGCAAATACATGGGGAGAGCCTTGGGATAGTAACACGTACTTTACTCCCGTGTTTCAGAAATACGTGACTCGTCGTTTCAGCGCCAAAGTCATTCTCTCTGTTTTCTATTGTATACTCTTGTTGCATTTTTAACCACAAAACTAGAATGGAGGGGCATGTCTCGGACCTGTGATGATCTCCCTTCAACAGACCAGTGAGGGTCAAGGGTCCAAGCGTAGTGGGTGCCTTCTTCTGGCATCTCTGGTTTCGCATGGAGGAGAGTGGGTGAGTCCATAGGTGATGCCGGCGTCTCTGGGAGGGTCGGCACCTGCTGGACCGTCGGGCGGTTCTGGAGCGAGGCCTGCGGATCCGGAGGGGGTTCTTGAGTGGCTCTTCACACTCTGAAGTTGGCGTAATTTCGTGAGAGTGGGCACATGTGCATTTTTTTTTTTAAAGATTTCATTTATTTATTTGACAGAGATCACAAGTAGGCAGAAAGGCAGGCAGAGAGAGAGGGGGAAGCAGACTCCCTGCTGAGCAGAGACCCCGATGCGGGGCTCGATCCCAGGACCCCGGGACCATGACCTGAGCAGAAGGCAGAGGCTTTAACCCACTGAGCCACCCAGGTGCCCCGCACATGTGCATTTTTAAATCAAAGTTTCAAAGATAAAAAAGATAAAGCTTTGCCAAAGATAATCTGTGGCTCTAGACTAGGATTGTGTAAAACTATTTTGACAAAGACGGTGAGAAGTGTATTTTCCATTGCCGTGCTCCATGCACGCATACACACAGCGCGTGAATATAGACGTATATCGATCAGAATTACCCTGAAACAATACAAAGGCTTAAGTCGGAAAAATCACAGGATGCTTGAGAAAGGACCAGGCCTGTGTGGCAGAGAGGAGGGGCGGGAACAGAGGGAGGGCGGATCTGCCGTAAGGACGCCTCCCTCCGTGGGGTCCTCCCGTGGACGGCTGCTCCTGTCCCCTCTCGTCTCCACCCGGGCAGCATTAGCTGCTGCTTCATCTCTGGTTCTACTCATCGATGCACATGCTTTTCACACTTTGGTACTAATCATGGTGTATTTTTTTTTTTTAAAGTATATCTTCTAATAGAAAGTTGTCACACTTTCAAAATCTACGTTCTGAGTATTAGTAACGTACGGTTACTGTTCCCAGCCAGGAAGAGCCTGGATCCTTGAGCTCGAGATCTCGAGAGACAAGTGGGGGGGGGGGGGCAGGTGCTGGACGGGTGCATATGGAGAGAGGTGCTGCTGGGAGGGGCGGTCGGGGCAGCTCGACTCCGAGGAAGGAGTACCTGTTCTACTTGGGGAGGGGCTCCCCGAGAGAGGACAGAGCCAGAATGGAAGATGAGGGTCCTCGAGGAGGTGAATTGAGTTTGGGCAGGGCAAGAATGGCCAGCTCCAACTCGACGAGGCCTGGCTGCTAGGAGGTGGCCCCACGCGCGTCTGCTGCGGGCGCCCCACCGCGGGGCCTGACCTGCGCCGTCTGCCGGGATGAGATGGCGAGCCCTGCCCGGGAGGGTGCTTTCTGGGGTTCCACAGCTGGTAGAAGCATTTAGCCACACGTCTTCTGCCCCTCACAGTCTCTCTCGTGGGGTGAAGAGAGAGAACCTGCTAGAACAGACTTCAGGGGCTCCTTTCCTTCCATCGGGTCTCTCTAGTTTAAACCTCGTCCTCCCCCTCCTCCCCAGCAAGCCCAGGGACAAGTGCAGTGCAGTCTCCGTGAAGGGCACGGAGCCTTCGGAGGGAAGGAGGAGAAGGTGGCCGAAGGGAGGAGTGCCCGTGAAGGGCCGGAGGGTGAGCCTGGACACAGACCCGTTCTTAGAAAACCAGATCTGGAAGGTACCAGACACCCACTCTGGTGGCCACGGCCTGTGCGTGCATCATGGTTGGGGGAAGGGAACTCCTCTTCGAAGGTCTAGAATGTGACCGACACCAGAGTCTGCAATGACATCACTGAATTCCGAAAACTTACGTAGCACTTCACAAAACGCCGGCTCGTTTTTTCCGGTGCTTCCTGCAATGCTTCTGCAGGTGCTCTGTACCCCAGCGAAGCCTGCTGTTGTCCCCAGCTCCGTCGTGGCTGGGGGCAGAGGTACCTTAGGGGCCGCACTGGCCTACGCTGTCTGCGGGCGTTCACCTTTAGTCCTCGCGGCGACCCCCGAGGGACTTGGACGCTTGGCGTTTCAGGCGCAGAGCCCTTGAGTAACATGCCCCGGATCCCACGGCGGGGAGGGAGTCCTGGGGCTGGAACTCCGGCGCCCCGACGGTTGAGCCCACCACGCCCCTGAGAAGAGATGGAGGCCTCTGACCCGTAGGACTCTCTGTTCCGCATCCAGACTCACCTCCCCCCCCCCCCCCCAAATTTATCCTCACAGGGCAGGGAACCATATGCACACATTGTCAGTTAGCTGAGCCCATCCGTTGGGGCCCAAACTTCCTTCCACTCAAACAGCATTGAGAACTTTCTCAAAGCTCTCCTCCTCTCGGCCCCTGTTAAACAAGGGACACGCGCTCACCGGCTTCCTCAAATGTTGACGGTGTTTGGAGCTCAGGAATTTGAGATCCGTGGGAGGTGGTGCCTCTGTATTACGGTATTGCAGAGCATTTCTGTGATTTTTTTTTCTTTTTTTTTTTTTTTTTTAAAGAGTTTTGAGATCTAACTTCTCATCCACAACATTCATGGTCTAAGTACGTCCGTGTCGTACCGCCATCCCCGCCCTGAAAACAGCCTGTGCGTGCTAGCAGTCGTCCTCGGTCCCGGCAACCCCAGCCCCCGGCACCCAGTCCTCGTGGATGTGTCTCTGGATGTTCGTACGTAGGCAGAATCATCCAGTGGGAGGTGTTTTGTGTAGCTTCTTTTACTTTTTCAAGGCTCACGCGGTGCCGTGGCAGGGATCTACGGTATAGGAGGATACACAGATACCTTCCTTTCCTTTTAATGGCTGAATAATCCGTGGTGTGAATATATCACATGAATTGATTTTTGGTTAAATCACCCTTTCACTCTTGAGCTAATTCCCACTTGGGTGTAATGTATGATCCTTTTTATATTGCGCTGGAATCCGTGTGCGAGTATTGTGTGACTTTGCATCTGCGTTCACAAGAGAGATTGGTCTGAGGGTGGTTCTTTCTGGTGTGCGTGTGTGTGCGCACATGCGTGTATGAGAGAAGTCTTTAGTGGTAGTGTCCTGGTAAAGACAGGCACGTGTTGCAGATAGTGTGGGAATCTGGTGGACCTTTCACCCGGTTTTCCCCAATGGTTAGGTCTTCTGTAATCATCGCATGGTCTCAAGAGGTCCTGGGTGTGTGTGGTTCTGTCATCTTACCACTTGTAGAGATTCATGCATCTGGGGGGGGGGATCCCCCTATCCTCCCATTCATAATATATGCCTTAAATGTCTCCTCTGCATACAGGAAGAATTCTATTAGACAGGATTATAAGTTTTGCTTCAACTCTCTAACATAATTCAGAAAACTGGAGAAAGGAAGTCCATTACATGGGCGTATATATAATTTTTTGCCTACCGTGGTTGTCCTTCCTTGCTAATGTTAGGATTCTTCTTTTACTTCCTTTGAATTTAGAGGACTTTTCTAGACCACACAAGCAGGGAGGAAGGAGGGTCGGAGAGACAGGGAGAAGCAGACTCTCAGCTGAGTAGGGAGCTCAATGTGGGTCTCGATCCAGGACCCTGAGATCATGACCTGAGCCAAAAGCAGATGCTTAACCAACTGAGCCCCCTAGATGCCCCTAGAGGACTTCTTTAAGCCATTCTTTTAAGGCAGATCTGTTGGCGACAATCCTTAGTTCTCCTTTCTCTGGATATGTCTTGTCTCTCTTCTTCTTGAAGGCTCCTTTCATTAGATGCAGAAGTCTGGCTTGACAGCTCATTTCTTTCAGCTCCCGAAAAATCTACTTTCCCTCCCTCCTGTCCTCCACAGTGGCTGGTGAGAACTCCACTGTTGCTCCAAGTGTTTGCACTATTTCTGGCTTTTTTCCGATATTTTTCTTTTCCTTTTGTTTTCAAAAAGTCTGTGATGGGTCTCAGTGCAGGTATTTTGTGGTTTATTCTGTTTGGGGTTTGCTCAGATTGAGTCTGTAGGTTTATGTCTTCTGACAAACTTGGGGAACTTTGTCCTGTGTCTTGCAGTAACTCGTAGTCCTGACCTTGCTCTCCTTCCCTGACACTGACACGAACAGTGGATCTTTTTTATAGTCTTGTTCCTCAGACTCTACCCATTGTTCTGCAGTAGCTTTTCTCTCAGTTCAGATCAGAGACTTTGTGTTCAAATTCACTGATTCTTCCTCTACTGTTCTTTCTATTCTTCTGTTGAGCTTATCCTTGAAGTCTTTCGGTTATTCTAAATTTGTTTGGGTCTTTTTTTTTTTTTTTTTTCTTCCTCTGGGACTTTGGTGCTGAGATTTGTTCGTTTTAAGCATGTTCATGCTCATGGAAACACTTCTATGGTCGCTTCTTTAAGATTTTTTTTAAAAAAAATATTGGGGGGAGGGCAGGAGCATGAGTGCGGGGTTGGGGAGAGGGAGAAGTGGACTCCCCACTGATGTCGGAGCCCCATGCAGGGCTCGATCCCAGGACCTTGAGATCATGACCTGAGCCCAAGGTACTGAGCCACCCAGGTGCACCGCTCCTTTAAAATTTCTGTCTGGTAATTCTGATGTGTCATGTTGGGTTACCATCGATGGAGTCTTCTCTCCCCCCCCCCCTCCCCCCCAATTCAGCTTGAGGTCTTCCTGTGTCTCGGTATGATGAATTGTTGACTAGAACTTGGGTGTTTTGAGTATTACGTTGTAAGACTCTGGCTCTTATTTAAAACCCGTTTCAGTGGGTCTCCTCTGAGCCTGCTCCAAGGGAGGGGAGTCCCCGCTTGTTCCCTGCCAGGCGGGGGTGTGGGCGCAGGTCCTCCATGCGGCCCCTGTTGACAGATGGGGTTCTCGTTAGTGCTGGGGGTGCAGTGAGAGCTCGGGCTCCGAGTAGACCTGAACTGTGGTCACCTCGTGGGGAGCTGTAGGGACACCTCTTCACTGCCTTCCCAGGGGCCCTGTAGGGGGTGGCCTTGGTCCTGCCGAATGTGGTGGAAATGCGGATCTTCTGTTTGGCCTCCTTGGACAGCACCCCTGTAGGGAGGGGTGAAAGCACCTCATCTGCACTGTATGAGGCAGAAGAGCCATCTGGTCGCCCCCGAGGCCGCGGGCCGGGGAGTCGTTACTGCCTAGCAGAGACGATGGAATGCAGAAGCAGGAATTTCATCTTCGACGCCATTCCAGTGGGTGCTGGGTGTCTGATTACTGGTGAGGGTGGAAACCCAGGGTCTCTGCTTGGCCTTTGCCAGCAGGGGTGCATCTGGGGAGGCAGTTTTTTCATGTGGTATTCTGTAGGAATAGAGTAGTTGTTGTTCCAGAGTGTTCTGTCTTGTTAGGATACCCCTTTCCTGGTCTTCTGTGTAGAGTCCAGTCTGGGATAGGGGAGGTGGGAAGAAAACTGAACGGACTCATCCCGGTGCCCTTCCTCAAGTCCTGTGGTCTCTGGCTGGTCTTTCTCCTTCCCTCTGCCTTTCAGTCTGTTTCATATACAACATCCAGGCTTTTTCAGAGTACTTGGATTTCATCTTCCTGGAAGTGGATGCCTTAGCTTGGTTCTGTGTGGTTTCTCTTTGAATAGAGGAAAGAGAATATGCAATTACGCTGTCTTTTGTAGGTCCCTATCTACCTTTAGGGAGCGAGTTAATCTCATGGGGATTTTCTCATATGTGAGTCCTTTTTCCCTTGCTGCTTTCAGGCTTTGACATTTGGGCAGTGATGTATCTGTATCACGTATCTAAGCATGAATATCCTTGTTTAGCTGGGAGTCTGTTGAGCTTCTTGACTGCAGGTTGTTTCTTTTCTCAAATTTGGGAGATATTCAGGTGTCCTCCGACACCGTTATGCATATGTCGGTCCACTTAATGGTGTGCCGCATTTCTCAGGCTCTTAAAAAAAAAAAAATACTGAAATGAGTAGAAATGAAGGCTGTGTAATTTCTGCTGCTCTGTCTTGTGGTTCGCGGTGTTTTGCCGGCTCAGGTCTCTGATTGGGCCCCTGCACTAACGGTCGCTCGTCATCAAACTGTTCAACTGTAGAAACCATATGCCAGCGAGAGATCTGGCAGTGTGAGGAAGGGAGGAAGAAGAGCGGGGTTTTCCAACGTTTACACCATTTTTTCCTCAGAGCAGTCCCCTATGTTGGCCACGTGGTTCCATACGTGCCTGTTGAATGTATCTTTAAACCTAAAAAGTTGCTAAAGAAGCAATAGGTTTCTGAACTCTAGGAAACATTGGTTTAGCCCACCTACCTTGTGAAGGAAGATGCTTTGCTCTTACCATCTTTTGAGTTGTGCTTTTCAAGAAGCAAAGAGGATCTGAATGTACCATATTAGTAAAGGATCTCACTGTCCCATGACCAGCTTGACTACAGGATCTCATGGTGTACTCTAGCGGAAATGGACTTTTGGCTCATGTGAAATACAAGTGCATGGTCTTGCTTGGCAAGAGCCTGTCCAAGTCTCCGTTTGAGGACCCTCCATGGCATCGCTGTCATCCACAGGATTCCAAAGTCCTGTGCCTTGTTTTCTGCCTTCAGGTGACGCAGAAGACTGGCAATGACAAAATCTCACCTTCTCAACTCCGATAGTTTGGAAGTGGAACCTGTGGCTTTCCATCTGTGGGAGTCCTTCCTGTGGCCACACAAAGAAGCAAGGAGACTGGGAAACCCAATTGTGATCTGGGCAGCTGCTTCCCAGCAACCAGACCATACCCTGGAAAGGGGCTGCCGATCGTTGGTGGATGGCCGGACAGCTGTTTCTGCCATAGAACCCTGTGATCTTGAGAGCGATACCGAGTTTTCTGTACTTTCAAGAATTTATTAGGATTCATGTTTAGGGAAGTTTCATGAAACATACCTTCCACCATATGAGGTAAATTTAGCTTACCTAGTTTCGTGGTAACTCTTTCAATGCGTTGTTGATTTGCTTTGCTAATGTTCTGAGGATTTTTGAATCCGTGTTTGAGAGAGAATGTTCTGAAGTTTTCCTTTCTTGTAATATCTTTATGTGATTTTGGTATTAAGATAATGCCATCCCCAAAGGAGGAGTTCGGGAGCGTTCCTCTTTCTGTTCTCTGGAAGAGCTCGTTAGAGAACCAGTATTTTTTTCTTCCTTAAATGGTTTATATAACTCACCAGTGAAAACTTTGAGGCCTGGTGCTTTCTTTCCTGGAAGGCTGTTAATTATTAATGTAAAAGGTCTAAGCCTCCTTTTAACGTCTCAAATCCTCACGTTGTACCCTTTTTTTTTTTTTTTTTGAGTATAGTTGACCCAGTGTTAGTTTCAGGGGTACAACTAAGCGATTGGATAAGTTTATACATTACGCCGTGTTGACCAGCGTCGCTCCCATCTGTCCCATTACATTGCTGTGACAGCATCGCTGACTGTGTTCCTTCTGCTGCACTTCTTATTCCTGTGATTTATTCCGTAACTGGTGGCCTGTGTCTCCCTCTCCTCTTCACCCATTTTGCCCAACCCCGCGGCCCCTCCCGTCTAGCCACTGTCTGTTCTAGACTATTTATGATTTTGATTTGGCTTTTTGTTCATTTGATTCCGTTTATGAGTGGAATCATACGGCGTTCCTCTGAGACTTCCTTCACTTGGCAGAGCACCCTCTAAGCCCCCCCATGTTGTCTCGGGCGGCGTGAGGTCACCCTTTCCATGGCTGTCATATTCCACTTGTGTATGTGCCACATTTTCCTTACCCATGTGTGCTAACGGACACTCAGGTTGCTTTCTGCATGTTAACTTTGTTTCCTGCCACTTTACTGAGTTCATTTATTCTTGGAGTTTTTAATTTTTGGTGGCAATCATTAGGGTTTTCTATGTGTAGTATTATGTCATCTGCAAATAGTGACAGTTTAACTTTTTTTTTTTTTTGGCCGTATGGATGCCTCTTCTTTCTTGTCTGGCTGCTGTGGCTAGAACTTCTAGTACGAGGTTGAATGAAAGTGGTGAGACTGGACATTCTTGTCTTGATCCTGACCTTAAAGGGAACGCTGTTTTCCACCATTGAGGAGGATGATAGCTGTGGGTTTTTCATATATGGCCTTTCTGTTGAGGTATGTTCCTTCTAACCCCATTTGGCTAAGAGTTTTTATTATGAGTGGATGTTGAATCTTATCGAATGCTTAAGTTTATTGAGGCTTATTTCATGGCCTAATATGGGATCTGTTCTGGAGAATGTTCCATGCACACTTAAAGAATGTGTATTCTGTTTTTGGGTGGAATGTCCTCTGTTATGTCTGTCTGGTCAATAGGTCATTTAGGGACATTGTTTCCATAGTGATTTTCTGGCTGGGTGACCAGTCCATTGATGGAAGTGGAGTGTTACAGTGCCCTACTATTACTGCATTACCATCAGTTTCTTTCTTTGCTTTACGTATTTAGTTTCTCCAGTGGTGGCTGTGCAGATATGTACGGTGGCAATATCCTCTTATTGGGTTGATTCCTTTATCATTATGTAATCCCCTTTTATGTCTCTTGTTACAGTCTGTTTTAAAGTCCATTTGGTTTGATAAAAGCATTGCTACTCTAGCTTTTTTCCTACTTCCATTTGCGTGGTCATTGTTTTTCCATCCCTTCACTTTCGGTCTGTGTACATCTTCAGGTCTGAGAGGAGACTCTTGTAGGCAGCATATAGATGGGTCTTGTTTTTTAATCCATTCTGCTGCTCTGTCTTTTGGGGCGTTTCAGCTATTTACGTTTAAAGTAATTGATAAGTATGTACTTATTGCCACTTCAAAAATTTGTTTTCTGGTTGTTTTAATAATTCCTTCTTTTGTCTTTCTTTGTGATAGGCATCTATAATGTTTTGTTTGGACTTCTCTTTGTTTTTTGTGTATCTTAGGTTTTGGGTTTGTGGTTACCATGAGGTGCATATTTAACATCCTAGGTAAATAGCATTCGATATAAATCTGATTGCCATTTGATTTCAAATACATCCTAAAGAAAAGAAATCTTTCCCCTTTTCCCTTCCCTTTTTACTCCCTTCTCTACATTTTATATATACGTTGTCATATTGTACATTTTTATTTATATTACTATGTCTAACGGCCATTTATTTTCCCCTTAAAGAAGTCCCTTTAGTGTTTCTGGTAAAGCTGGTTTAGTGGTGATAAACTTTGGGAAACTCTCTCTCCTTCAAATATGAACAGTAATGTTGCTGGGTTGAATATTCTTGGTTGTAGGGTTTTTTTGTTTTTTGTTTCCTTTTAGCCACTCTCATGCCACTCTCTTCTGGTCTGCAAAGTTTCTGCTGAAAAATCAGCTGAGTCTTCTAGGTTTTTCCTTGGAGGTAACCTTTTGTTTTTCTTTCCACTTTTAGGATTTTTTCTATCTTTAACCTTTTACATTTTAATTATGTGCCATGGTGTGGACCTCCTTGGGTTTATCTTATTTAGAACTCTGTGCTTCTTGGACTTGGATGTGTATTTACTACCTGAGGTTAGGGAAATTTTCAGTTATTTCTTCAAATAAGTTTTCTACACCTTTCTCTTCTTCTGGAACCCCTATAGTGCAAATGTTTGCTTGATGTTGTCCAAGAGATCTCTTCACTTGTCATTTTTAAGAAATTTTCTTTTTGCTATTCAACTTGTGTTTTTCATTACCCAGTCTTCCAGATCACTGATACGTCCTTCTGCATTCTCTCGGCTACTGTTGGTTCTCTCTAGTATGTTTGTTATCTTATTCTTCAGCTCTGATTGGTTCTTTTTAATATTTTCTCTTTATTGAAGGTCTCACGGAGTTCTCCCACTCTTCTCTGTAGCCCAGTGAGTATCTTTATAATCATCACTTTAAATTCTTTATCAGGTATATTGCTTATCTTGGTTTCATTTAATTCTTTCACTGAGGTTTTTCTCCTTGTTCTTTGAAGCCTATTTCTCTCATTTTGACTTTCTGGGTTTGTTTCTATGGGTTAGGCAAAATGGCTACTTCTAATGTTGAAGGGAGTGGTCTTGTGCACGGTGACCTCTCTGCAGACTGTGCTTGGTGGCTGAAGCTGGGGCTGTATACACTACTCTTTTAAACTTTGACTTTTTACAGAAAGAATAAAGAAAAAGCAAAAAAAAAAAAAAAAAGACGAGAAAATCTTAATGTGAACAAAAAAAAAAACACAACACAAAACGAAAATAGTAAAAATTAAAACCCCACCAAACTGGCTTGCTTTCTGTGCCCCAAGTGCTACCGAGTGGCTGGTGTGGACCTGTGGGCCCTGGGCATGCTGAGGTCACAAGCTCACTGTGCCAGTCTGACCTGCTGGTTACGGGTGGCCAGATTCCGTTCCAGTCTGGGCCTTTGAGGTGGAGGGCAGACGGCATGTTCCTGTCATTCCTCACCCCTTTTAAATGGTGGCCTTTTTTCCCCCCTCTGTGTTTTACTACATCTAGGGCTGGTGTGGGCCTGTGGCTCCTGGGCCCACTGAGATGCAAACTCACAGAAACGGGGGACCCACCCATTAGGTGTCCAGAGCCTGCCCTGGTCTGGCAAGGGTTTCCAAGGAGGAGCGGGAATGTAAGCTGTGTTGTTCTCCAGTCCCTTGGACCTGGAGCGTGTTCCTGCAGCTCCTTCACTGCTTGGCAGACTTCGAGTTGTGTCTCTTATATGCTAGCTGTTCTGCTAAACAGTGGCTTTTCCCCGGGCCCTCAGTACTGTCCTTCCCACTGCCATTCACAGTGTTGGGCTGGAGGTTCACATTCTTACCGTGTCTTCCTCTCTTGCTCTTCTTTTATCCTCTTGTCCTCAGTTCCAGAGCTGTTCAGTCAGCCCTCAGATCTTCAGGAGGAGTTGATTTATTAATAGGAGCAATTTGGTGTGTTCTGTGAATTGTGAGTTCGGAGTCTTCCTACACTTTCATCTTCTTGAACTGGAACCAAAAAAGTCATAGGCCTATTTAGATCTATTTCTTCTTGTGTCAGTTTTGGAAGATGGACTTTTTCAAGGAACGTGTCTATTTCTTCTAAGTAACTATTGGTGGTACGGAGTTGTTTGATTTCCCTTTTTATCCTCTGTGTTCATGAAATCAGTAGTGACATTACCTCTTTGATTTCTATCAGTAATTTTTGACTTTTTTGTTAGCCTGGGTAGAAGTTTATCAACTTTATTGATCTTTTCAAAGAACCACGTTTTGGGTTTCATGGACTTTCTCTATTTCACTGTTTGCAGTTTTATTGATCTCTGCTGGAACTTTCTATTTGCTCTTCTTACTCTAGTTTCTTAAGGTGGCAGCTTGGATTACAGGTTCTGGATCATCTTTTCTAATATATTCATTCAATGCTACAAATTTCCCCTGAAGTACTGCTTTTACTCTGTCCTACAAATTTGGTAAGTTGAATTTTCATCGTTTAAAAAATTCCCTTTGAGAGCTCTTTGACTCTGCATTTTAAAAGAAGTGTATATGGATTTTTCAGCTGTCTTACTGATTTCTAGTTTAATTCTGTTGTGGTCTGAGAGCATACTATGTATGACTTTTATTTTAAATTTGCTTTTTATGGCCCAATATGTATTCTATCTCGGTGGATGTTCCATGTGAGTTTGAAAAGCCCGCATAGTCTGCTTTTGGATGAAGTAGTCTATAAATGTCAGTTAGATCCAGTTGATTGATGGTGCTGTTCCATTCCACTATGTCCTTACTGATTTTCTGCCTGCTGGATCTATGAGTTACTGATGGAGGAGGGGGTACTGCTGGATTTGTCTTTTTACCCTTTCAGTTCTAACAGGTTTCGCCTCATTTATTTTGATGCTCTGTCATTTAGGCATATACACATTAAGGGTTGTTCTATCATCTTGGAGAATCTGCCCCTTTATCATTAGGTAATGACTCTCTTCATCCTAGTTAATTTTCCTTGCTTCAAAGTCTGCATATCTCAAGTTAATGAAGCTACTCTAGCTTTCTTTTGATTATTGTTAACCTGGTATATCTTTCTCCATCCCTTTACTTTTAACCTATATATGGTTGGTTTCTGGTAGACAACTTATGGTTGATCTTGCTTTTTTTAATTCACTCTGAGTGTCTCTTTAATTGGTATATTTAGACCATTCACATTTAAAATGGTTATTGATCTAGCTGGGTTAACGTCTACCATACTGGTAGCCATTTTTTATTCATTGCATTCTTTTTAATTTTTCCCCTTTTTCTCCACTTTTTTATTTAAATTCCAGGTAACATAGAGTGTGATAGTAGTTTCACGTGTACAATTCAGTGATTCAGCTCTTCCATACAACACCTGGGGTTTATCCTAAGTGTATTCTTAATCCCCTTAGTTCACCCATCCCTCTACGCCTTCCCTCTGGGAACCATCCCTCATTGGTTTTGATTGAGCATTTTATTATGACATTTCTGTTCTCTTAGCATATCAGTTGTACTTCTTATGGAAAGTTTGTTCTTTTTTTAGTGGTTATCCTAAGATACGAAGCATGTAGTATCTCTTGACAAACAATCTAAGTCCACTTATTTTTTAAGATTTTTGAGAGAGAATGGGAGCAGGGGGATGGGCAGGGAAGAAGGAAAGGGAGAAGCAGACTTCCTGCTGAGCGGGGAGCCCGATGTGGGGCTTAGTTCCAGGACCCCAAGATCATGACCCAAGCCAGAACCAGATGTTTAACCAGCTGAGCCACCGGGGCCCTTAAGTCCACTTTCAAATAATGCTGTACCACGTCCTGGACAGTGCAGGTTCTTTTATAACCATATTCTTGGTTTCTTCCTCAAGTCCCTCGTAACATTGCTGCCGTTCATTTTGCTTTTTCATAAGCCGTGGTCACCCGATGCATGGTTACTATTATATTGAAGAAAGTTATTTGTTAAGCCAGAAAAATATTTTATCCTACCTTCATTTATTCTTTCTCCTATTCATGTAGATAGGAGTTTCTGACCTCTGTCATTTTCCTTGCTGGCAAAATTTAACATTTTTTTGCACGATAGGTCTGATGACAAATTCGGTTTTTGCCTTCTTGACAAAATCTTTTCTCCTTCACTCTTGTAGGATAATTTCACTGGATAAATAATTCTAGGTTGGTGATGCTTTTTCCCTCCAACACTTTAAATCTACTTTAGACTCTTGCAATGGTTTCTGAAGTCAAATCCAATGTAAGTCTTATCCTTGTTTCTCAGTAGGAAAGGGGTTTTTCTCCCCTCTGGCTTCTTTGAAGATTTTTCTCTTGGTCCTTGATACTCTGCAGTTTAATATATTATGCCTAGGTGTAGACTTTCTGGTATTTATTTTGTTCACTATTTTCCTGCATCTTCTGGAGAGGGTTTGGTATTGGTCACAAATTTTAGAAAACTGTCATCATTCAAATATTTCTCCTCTTTCTTCCTTCTGGTACCCCCTTTATATGCATGTTGTGCCCTTTGTAATTATCCTACAGTTCTTGGATATCCTTTTCCTTTTTTTAATTTTGGTTTTGGAAGTTTCTGTGATGGCTGTCCAAGCTCCCCAGTTTTTTCCTTGACATGTCAAGTCTACTGATGAGTCTATCAGAGGCAGTCTTCATTTCTGTTAAAGTGCTTTTCATTTTGAACCTTTCCCTTTGGTTTTTTGTTTCCATCTCTTGGCTTATATTACCTGCCTCTTCATGCATATTGTCCAGTTTCTCATTAGAACTAATAGCATATTAGTTATTTCAGATTCCCCATCTGATGATTGCAACATCTCTGCTATATCAGACCAGTTCTGAGGTTTACAATGTTTCTTTGGACATATTTCCCCCTTTATCATGCCTTGTACTTTTTTTCTTGTGAGCTGGACATGATGTATTAGGTAAAAGGCAATGAAGTAAGTAGGCCTTCAGCCTGCGGTTCCAGATGTGTTTATCTGGCTAACGTTAGGCTGTGTTGACTGGGGTAGCTGTGGCTGCCCATTTCCTCTAGTGTCCTTGTTTTTGTCCCTGTTTTCTTTGGATTTCTCTAGAAACTCCTTGCTAAACAGGCATGCCTTCGGCTCTCTTACTTGTAACCTGTGGTTATGCGGGGTCTCTGATATGGTGGTTACTTTTTGGAGAGGACAGTTTTTATAATCCTGTGTTTAAACTTCTGTTCCATTTTGTGGCCTGTGACTTTAGACAAATTTGTCTCTCTCTCTCCCCCTGATGTGAGGCAGGATCGCCAGAGGGGGTAGAGTTGTGCAATTGCCTTCCCTTCTCACTTTTGAATGCTTTCTTTCCCAAGCTGGGGAGCATTCTACAAGGAGTTGTCATACGTTTGTATAGGGGAAAATTAAGGCACATTTGCTGAGGGAAGAGGAGGGCAAACTTCTTTCAGTCCTCTTGAGCGTTTTGCCCCTGGCCCTAAAATTGCGTGCTGAATTTAGGAGGCACCCTGTAGCTAGCAAGATCTGCCTACCCTAGAGGGCAGTTGTTCTAAAATGTCCAGAGTCTTCATTAAATGCCTCCCTTCAGTGGGTGGGACTTACTCCCCTTCCTTTGAGTGCGGACAAGACTGGCTTCAGGTGAACAGGCAAAGCAGAAGTCTGAGGATGTGGCTTCGGGGGTGGGGGTCACAGAAGCGCACTGTAGCTTCCTGCTTGTTGTCCCCTGCTTACGAATCTCGGACATGGTGAGGACCGCGGGGAGCTGCTGAGGAACTGAAGCCTTCTGCCGAGAGCCAGCAAGGAGTGTCGGCGTCTGCTACCAGCTGGGGGAGGGAGCCATCTTGAAAGTGGCTCCTCCAGATGCTGCAGTTCTGGGTGGCCTCTCGTCGGAAACCTCCACGAGAGCCCCCAGACCAGAACTACCCAGCTGCGCTGCTCCTGGATTCTTGACTTCAGAAACTATGAGAGATGATAAATGTTTGTGTGTTCAACGGGTAACTAACATAGCTATTTAGAGAGTATCTATTATTACTTGAGCATGTTCCTTGGCAGCCTTGCCCTCCCACACAGCACGCACACGCAGGCAGGCACACGCAGACTCCTCGATTGACTTCCAGAATATTTCTTCGTATCTGATTTCTTAAGTATTAGAGTTCTGCCCATCTCATCGCACTTTAGAGCTATACCAGTGCCATTTAGAGCTGGCAGTCTGGAAAATGGCCTAGGTAATCCATGCCTTGATCTGCCTCTTGGGATAGGAAAGCAATCCCAGGCAGCTCTTAGCAGTGAGGTTCGGGGCTTTGTTCGCCGAGGTTAGAGATGGACTCTGGGAAGCAGCAGACGCAAGAGGTCCCTGTGGGTCCTGGGATAAACCATAGCCTTTGTTTTCTTTACACACTGATAATCTGCATCCAGAGCAAAGCAGGGACACAGCTGAAGAGGAGGAAGGGCAGTGTGACTTCGCCCTGGTGACAGGTGTCGGAGGCCGGATGGGGAGTGCCTTCTGAGCTGTCGGGACACGTTCAGTAATTCAGCGTTCATGGAGTGCCCCGTATTTGTGACTCTCAAACAGGAGCAAACACGGACTCCCTTACCCTGGGGAGCTTGTGCTCTGGCCGCTTCGAGTTCAGGTCGGTCTTTGTGTCCTGCTCGGTCGACACACACGTGCAGCAAAGAATCTTTATGCATCTTTCTCTACAGTTTCTATTCCGAGGTAACCGAAAAGAGAAATCTGTTAAGTCCCAGTAAATTGTCTTTTCTAGAGAAAGAGCTTCCAAAAATCATTATAAATTAGAGGCTGAAGACTCTGTGTTGGATCCATGCCTCAGAGTGATAGTCCTGAAGTCATTTCATAAAAGAGAAAGATATAAAATAGAGCAACCCAAAACCTGAGGACGTGAACTGAAGTAGCATTTGTCCCGGGGGGCGAGGGTGGGAAACAACCACCACGTGGACGCTTAGACTCGGAGGATTGTGATGGACGCTGGGCCTACAGGAGCCATGCGTTCTTGGAGAGGCTTGGGGTAGCTGAGAGGAGTGGGTTCTGGTGGGTCGTCTGGCCAGGCCGGGCCCAAGCTGAGGCCCCACAGAGCTGGCGTGCCGCCCCGTGGCAGGAGTAGTGGGCTCGTGGTCACTTAGGGCTTTTTTTTGTGGGAAGCAGAAAGCAAAAACCTATGCAAGAGAGGTAACTGTTGATAAAGAGGTGGGGTCCTGCAGGGGCGGGCTCTGGGCTGGACCTCTAGGAACAAGTCCCCCAGCAGGACGTTGGACTGGCCTGCCTCGGTCTCCGCAGGAGGAAGGCCGGGGGATCAGGAGGCCACACTGAGAGTGGTGGCGAGGACTCGGAAGCCACGGTGCCGCCGGGGCTAAGGCTCTTGAGTGGCAGCGTAGCTGGTGGCCAGACACGGGGCCACAGTGGTCTCTCAAAACCCAGGCAGCGGTCACTGGAGACTGGAGTGCTGCCTCGGGACACTCGGCATTGCCACAACTTGGCTTGCCGCCAAACAACTGCCGTTCCGGCATCATTTCCCTGTAGGTGTCCGCCAAGCCTGGTTAGGACCCAAGAGACACAGCGGACTTCTGGCTGGGGTGGTGTGCGGTGGGGGGGCTTCTAGGGAAACCCTCTTTTCTGAAACGTGGGATAGAGCTTTCTGGTGTGGTTTCCCTTTCTCCTGACCTTGAGCGTGAACATGATGGTTAGAGCTGCAGAAGACGTTGTGACCTGAGAGGTTACGGCCAGCGTGTTTGGGGGGAGTCATTAAACCTGCTTCTTGCTGGGCCATCTATTCTGAACTTTCCGGTATGAGAGACAGATAAGATCTGTTAGTCCAGAAGGAGCTCGGATCTGGGCAGCTGAAAGCGCTGTAAGGTTGTCTGACCTCCTCCCCCACCCTCCCTCATTTTTCCCCTCCCTCCCTCTTTTCCTCTTTAGGAACCCCTTCTGCCCAAGCTTGTGGGATGGGGGAGACCGTAGCCAAGAGGCCCCACCGACAGGAGACATCAAGGCAGCATATTGGAGGGCATTAGTCTAGTGTGGATGTAGCCGAATGGACCTCTTTTGGGTCTCCTTTTTCATTAGATTTTTTAACGTTAAAACTTTGAAATGTATCTGTCCTACAACATCGATGCCATGTATGCGATGTAATGGCTCAGTATTTGTGCACGTGGGAAAGTGCTCACCCTAAGAAGTCCAGTTCCCTTCTAATCCTGTAGAAAGTTACCTCTCAGGATTTAGTCTGAACAACTTTTGGGCGTGCCCTACAGTGTTAGCATAGTCCCCGTGCCGTAGATCATGTCTGCGTGACATAAAACCTGAAGTTTGTATCACTTGCCCCCCCATCATCTGCTTTGTCATCACCAGCAACCACCATTCCAGTGACAGTATCTGAGTTTTGTTGGTTGGTTTTTGAGATTCCACATGTAAGTGGAAGCATAGGCTGGCCTTCTTTCCTTCCTTCCTTGACTTATTTCACAAAGAGTGATTCCGTCAAGGTCCATTCATGTTGTTGCAAATGGCAAGATCTCATTCTTTACGGCTGAGAAAAATTCAGCGGTGTGTACAGACCACATCTTCGCTCATCCATCGATGGACACTTCGGTTATTGCCATACCTTGGCAATGGTGAAGACGCTGCAGCAAACTTAGGGACACGTGTATCTTTTCAGGTTAGTGTTCTCGTTTTCTTCAGGTAAATGCTCAGAATTGCCGCATCGTGTGGTAGGTTTTGTTTTTGAGTGGTTTTTAATTGTAAATACACATAAGGTTACCATTTTAACCATTTTTTATGTGTACAAGGCCGTGGCATTAAGTGCATGTAGCTTTGTGCGGCCGTGACCGCTGTCCCTTCCCAGGGCTTTTCCATCATCCCCGACGAACTCTGTCCCCAGTAAACACGAGCTCTTCCCCTCTGCTCTCTCCTCAGCCCCGGGCCACTCCAGTGGGATTTCTTCGTGACTATGCCTATTCGGGCTACTTGACACACATCGAATCACAACACCAGGCTCTCACACCCAGCTCCTTTCGTGGACGGTTGTGTTTTCAAGGTACATGTTGCAGCATATATCAGAATTTCATTTTTAAATTTTTTAGTGGAGGTATAGTTGACACACAAGTTCCATTAGTTTCAGGTATAAGAATTTCATGTTTCAAGGTTTAATTACATTCCATTGAATGTATATAACACATCGTATTCCCATGGTAGTTCAGTTTTTGAGGGCCCAGTGTACCGTTTCCCGTGGTAGCCGTACCAGTGTTTGTGTGTGCCTGGCGTTGCACGAGGGTCTCCCTTTCTTCACATCCTTGAAGATGTGAAGAAAGATTTCTTACCTGGTAAATCAGTCTGATGGTGAAAGGCAGTGTCTCACTGTGGTTTTGGTTTGCATTTCCCTGATGAGTGGTGTTGAGCATCTTTTCAGGTACGTCTTGGCAGTCTGTAGGTCGTCTGGAGAAATGTCTATCCAGCTCTTCCACCCGTTTTTTTTGTTTTGTTTTTGTTTTTGGGCAGATTGTTTCTGTGCCATTGTGAGTTGTAGGAGTTCTTCATGTTTCTTGGGTATTAAATCCTTATTGATTCTATGAACTACAAATATTTTCTCCCATTTGGAAGGTTGCCTTTTCAAGTTTTTGATGAGTACCTTTGCTGTGCAGGAACTCTTTAGTTTCACGTTAACAGTACCGCTTGTTTTTGTCTCTGTCGCTTTTGGTTTTGGAATCAGACCCACATCAAGTGTCTCACCACTACGTTTTCTGGCAGTTTCATGGCTTCAAGTATCCAAGTCTTTGACTTAATTTCTGTGTACGGTGTAAGATAGTGGTGTAGTTTTTTTTTTTTTTTTTTTTTTTTGCATGGGGCTGTCCAGTTTTCCCAGCACCATTCATGGAAGAGACCAATTCTTTCTACTTGTAGGTTTTTACCTCCTTTGTCATAAATTGACTATGCATGGGTTCATTTTGGGGCTCTCTTCCGTTGATCTATGTGTCTCTTTTGATGCCAGTACCAGATTGTTTTGATTACTGTAGCTTTGTAATAAAGTTTGAAATCTGGAAGTATGATGCCTACAGATTTGTTCTTTAGATGGCTTTTGCCATTTTGGGTCTTTTGTGGTTTCATACCAGTTTTACGATGTCTGTTCTATTGCTGTGAAAAATGCCATTAGAACTTTGATAGGGATTGCATTTAATTTATATATTGCTTTGGGTAATAGGGATATTTTAACAATATTCTTGTAATCCACAAACATGGATTATCTTTTCATTTGTGTCTTCACTTTTTTATTGGTGTCTTAGAGTTCTCAGTGTATAGGTTTTTAACTCCTTGTTTATACTATTTTTTCTTTTGATAGTTATAAATGGCATTTTTAAAATTTTCTTAGTTTGTCAGTGTATAGAAACAAGCAATTTTTGTATGCCGATATTATACTCAGCAACTTAATTGGATTTGTTTATTCTAACAGTGTTTTGGCAGAGTCTTTAGGGTTTTCTCTCTATAAAATCATGTCCTTAAAGGCTTTGTTCTTCTTTTCATAGTTTCTCTAGGTATAAAGTTTGAGGTAGGCCTGGATCACTATGAACTTTCCTGTTAGAACCACTTTCCTGCATCCCATGGATTTTGGAATTTTTAAAAAAATTTATTTTGTTTTATTTTAAAAATTATTTCTTTTATATTGTTAGTCATCATTTAGCATTTCATTAGTTTTTGATGTAGTGTTCCAAGATTCATTGTTTACGTATAACACCCAGTGCTCCATGAAATACGTGCCCTCCTTAATATGCATCACCGGGCTCACCCATCCCCCACCCCTGCCCTTCCAAAACCCTTAGTTTCTCGGAGTCCACAGTCTCTCATGGTTTATATGGGGGGGGGGGGGGAGATCAGATTTTGGAATTCTGTATATCCTTTTTTACTTAAGGCTTTTAAATTTCTCCTTTGATTTGTTGACCCAATAGTTCAATAGCATGTTGTTTAATTTACACATATTTGTGATTTTTATAGTTTTCTTGTAATCAATTGCTGGTCTCATACCAATGTGGCTGGAAAAGTTATGATTTCAGTCTTAAATTTACTGAGACTAACATGCAATCTATCCCGGAGAATGTTTTGTGAATGATCAAATGTGTACTCCGTTCTTGGATGGGACATTCCAAATACATCTATTAAATCCATCTGGTCTAACATGCCATTTGAGGCTGATGTTTCCCTATTGATTTTATGTCTGGATGATCTATCCATTGATGTTAAGGGGGTATTAAAATTCCTACTATTGCTGTCTTGCTGTCCATTTCCCTCTTTAGGTCTGCTAATACTTTATCTATTTTGGTGTTCCTGTTAGATGCATATATATTTACAAATGTTATGTCCTCTAGTTTGACCCCTTCACCATTATGCAATCTTAGACAATCCTAAGGTTCCAGTTGTATTTTTCCAAGTATAAATACTGTATCACTCCAACTGGGACACTTTCTCTGGGCATCTGTTAGGTAGAACCACATGGAATTGCTGATGCTTGAAAATTTCAATGACAAATAGTAAGGTCACGTGGTGCCACTCAGGACGCACAGCCTTGGAGGTTATTAGACTACTCTGAAGCTCAAATGAAGCCAATTTGTAACCCAGTGAGCCATTATCTTTACCAAGTTAATGGTTAAAAGTGATCCAGGTCTGTTTTCTCTTTCGAGGACCGCATTGGGTATCCCTCTGGGTCATGTGAAAGGTTCAGGCTCACACTCCAGACGAACTAACAATTAGCACTTCCAGGCCACATCTTTCCCTTGTTTTCATCCCAATTCAGTCTGAAACTAGATTTTACTGTAGGCTGAAGTAAACTACTTCAAGCTCAGGGATTTGTACTGAATACACCCGAGTAAATTGTGGATAGAGTGGTAGGGGGTAGAATAGTGTTGCATGTGCTTTTATCCTGGAAAATTCCTTAGTGGGTTGCATAGGAGGAGTTTTTTCTGGAGCCAGGTTGGCGCCTATAGAGGAATTAGATCCTTCTGCAAATGCAGCAGATGACGCCCCACCCCAAAGACTTTGGTGTTAGTGATTGCAGCTCTGCCCACTGGACATTTATCATGTGAGTATATCTGTTCTCTAGGTCTTTATTGGCCCTAGGACAACCAGATGAGTGAGAAATTATGATCATTAACTTAGTCTTTCTCCAGTTGTGTTTTTGAGCCCTTGCGCTGTCCAGATCCTTCCATCTTTCTGGTAGGTTTTTAATGGCACAGTGTTTTCTCTGCCTGAGATTTTCTTCCTTTGCTCCTGCTGCTGGTGTATCTGACAGTTATAAAATGCACCCAGGGAAGATTATCAGATGTTTCAATTCAATTAACACCACTAGGTTTGCTAAGAAAAAATATTATGTTGTCACTTACAGACATTCCCAGTGGGAATTAACACTTTTTTTTTTTTTAAAAAGATTTTATTTAGAGTTGGGGAGGGGCACAGTGGGTGAGAGAATCTCAAGTAGGCTCCTTGCTGAGCATGGAGCCCAAAGTGGGGCTCAATCCAATGACCCTGAGATCATGACCTTAGCCGAAATCAAGTCAGATGCTCGACTGACTGAGCCACCAAGGCACCCGGGGAATTAGCACTTTTCTTTTTTTTTAAAGATTTTATTTATTTGAGAGAGAGAGATCACAGGCAGAGAGGCAGGCAGAGAGAGAGGGGGAAGCAGGCTCCCTGCCGAGCAAGGAGCCCAATGCGGGGCTCGATCCCAGGACCCTGAGATCATGACCTGAGCCGAAGGCAGAGGCTTTAACCCGCTGAGCCACCCAGGCGCCCGGGAATTAACACTTCTGAAAAAGGTTAATCTCTTCTCCAGCTAGAGTGCTTGGGAAGAAAGGTGCAGCATAAGCTGAAAGTTGAAGAAAAGCCAAAATTCACAAGCCATTTAGTTGGTTAATTGTTTAATTGGAGGTATTCGTTCCAGTGACAAAACTGTTGGGGTAGGTGTTCCTTCTGTGTTGCTCAGCTTTGTATCCCCCATGCCTAGCACAGGGACTGCCGCATCGTAGATAAGAAACACATACAAGTTGATTAGATACATGAATGAATAAAATGATTATGTGATAGCAAAATGCTATGACCAGCCCTGAGATTGTCCCCATGCTTTGCAGAGATAAGAGTCTATAAAACAAAAACAGCCTTTACTATTATAAACAATCTTTGTCAACACACATTTCCTAAGTCCCCAGTGGGACTGTCTGCGTAGTGGAGCTGAGTATTTTACTCCTACTGTAACTCTCTGGTATTCTTGATGAGCTATGAGTCAGTGGGTAGTGAGGACAAAATGTTTAGTTTAAAACTTAGTCTGAACTAAGTCATCTCTTCAGAGGATAGTCTTTTGGAGTAATTGGTCTCCTATTTCCATCCTCTTCCCTGTGCTTCCCAGGGATAGTGACCAGGTGTGAAAAAGGGACTGTTAGTAGTCCTCGGTTCCTCTTGGTGTCCCTATTCCTTCCTCCAGGTGGGTCCCCTACAAGTTTACCGATGAGTGCACCTGCCTTCTGAACTCCTCCCAGGGTCCAGGGTGACAAAGATTCTCTTTAATCAAACTTCAGTTGCATTCCTCTAAGCCCTCTTCTCCGGTAGGCTTTGACTTTAGGCTTCAATGTCTGTCCTTGTCAGACCTACGTCACCCAATTTTAGCAAGAATCCTACTGAGTCCATCAGAAAAGAATTCCCCACCCTTTATATCTGATTCCCTGGCAGGCCTTCATCAAGTCAGTCTAACCAGAATGTCCCCCTGGTGTTTCCTGAATTTTCCACCTCCAACCCCCCACCCTGCTCCTTGGGTTATAAATCCTCCCGCCTTGTCCATGCCATATCAGGAACTGAGCCCAATTCTGTACTGAGATCTCTTCCCCCTATTCCAATAGCTCGGAGTAAGATCTGTTTTTACTGCTTTGACAACTGCGTGGCACTGTTTTTTTGTTGACCATCACGGTGCTGTGACTTGGATGGGATTGGATTCATCATTGGACCCCAGGCCCTCTCATGCATGCCCATACCTGTGTACCTTTGAATCCTTGTCTTTATTCCTGTCTGATTGATCGGGGGTCCATTGGGGAGTTGAGCTTCTAAGCCAGTGTTCCCGATGACAGTCCACTGACCGATTTTGATTTTTAAGATTCTGAGTGTAGTCTGGAAGCTGTGTTAAAGGCCTAGTCTTCTTTGTCTGCAAGGTACCTACTGGGAAATCTTTCTTCCTGGCTCTTTGTTTCGAATAGAGATTCACTTTCTGACTCCTGGGCCAGAGAATTCCTCCCGGCTCTTTGTTTCGGGTGGGAACTTACTTTCTGACTTCCTGGGGTAGAAGATTCTTCCTGGCTCTTTCTCAAGTGAGCATTTGCTTTGACCCCTATGGACAATTTTTTCCTTGGGTCTTTGTGAGCTCTGTTTGCTCTTTTTGATCTTGCTTCTCCTGTGAGAGCTTCTCAATTGACTGAAGCTCCCTTCTCGAACCTGCTGACTGTTCCTCGAACTCTGCTTGCTTGTGGGCGTGATTTTGCTGAGGATAGTGTGGTACCTCGGTGGCTTCTTTGAGAAACTGAAGATCCGCCCAGCTGGTTCCCCTAAGACCTCTCCCTTTCCATTGCTTCCGCTCCTTTTACCACCTTCATTTCCTTCAGCTCCTTTGAATCCTTTGATCTGTCCCCCTTCAGTCCCTACCTCCTGTATCTTCTGTCCTTGAACTTTGTGCTCTGTGTCCCCATGAGGACTCTCAAGGGACTCGGACCCCTAAGAGCAGTTGCACGAGGTTGAAAAGAAAAGGCAGTTGGAAACAGACTGGACGTTTTCCGCGCTCAGACTTTGGAGACCTCCAGACAGTTGCTCAGTATACCCTCAGTCTCTTACCTAAAATGTGGGTCAGAGCCTCCATAAGAGGATTTATCAAGGCAAAACAAAACTTTAGTATCCTCCATAAATGCAGGGAAAAAATATTTAACCCTCATTTTGAGTAGGTAACCTTAACTTATTCCATCTGTCAAACAATTGGGATGAAAATACAGATCGGAGATAAACGAGTGAGGTTTTTCTATTACTGTATTTGTTTACCTGACTCATGGCTAAAATTTTAGAAGGAAAGGTAGAAGACGGGTGTGTGTGTGTGTGTGTGTGTGTGTGTACACATACATAAATATATTTTTCTACCCCTGGGTGGTATTACCAAATTAGTTTATAAAATCCTGTAAAGCAGCTCTATTCAAATTAGCTTAAAGATAAATGATTGCTTATATACATGAAATATTCCCCAAACTTCCAGCAATCAGAAGCTAACCGAAATGTTTTTCAGGTTCATGTGATTTGAGCAGATCTTTGAGGATGAGTTTAATATCATTGATTTAATAAAAACAGCTGTGTCTGAGTTATCAGCAGAAAGTGTCATATGGGCATATTTTTATTCTACATGGATTTACTAGTCAAATAAGGTGATACTTACTGTCCAAGATTATGAAAATTAAAAATGCAACCTAAAACCAAATATGCAGGTAAACATGCAGTAAAAATGAATTACTTGATATTCATTACTTTATCAAATGCAGCAATAGAACAAGTATTTGGCTTTTTCAGTGTTTTTTTTATTGTTTTGCTTTGCTTTTGTGATACTTACCGAGCATGCATGTACCATAAAAAATAGTTAAGAGGGAAATAACTTGAGATGATGGCTATCTTTATTTACTGGTATATGTCTCCTAAAAATCGTTTCTAAAATCTTTTGGATGACTTACAACCTTAGAAATGTGCTAAGTTAAGAAGTAATACTTACTAAATATCTTAATCATTTCTAAGATAAACTGCTGAAATATTTACTGTTGAAGACAAATTTAAGTTTATATACTGTGGGCTCCTTAATTTTATGCAGTATAGAGAAGTGAAACATGGGAGACTATTACTTTTTTTTTTTTTTTGGCCACATTGAAAAATGAGGAAGCATGTACCTATAAAATGGAGATGGTATAGCCATAAAATATGCTATAATGTTGGTATGTGACAATTCATGATTGTCCATTCTGCAGTTTTCTCTGTAAAAAGTTACTAATGATTAAAATATTGCAGTTAGTATATGAAAATAAAACTACCAAAAATAAGAGAAATAACTATTATGACAAAGTATGCAAGAAAAATACGGTGGGTCTTTGATAAATGAAATAGGCCAGGTACAAAAGATGTGTTTTCATTAAAGGAAAATGAGACTAATTTTGTGCCAAGGTAAAGCAAACTGGTTCAGAATGAGAAAAAGGAAAAATACAGGCGAGAACTCCTGAATATAGCAAGTTGTAGAAGGTTTTGAGGAAAAGTAATTTCATGTGGAGTTAAGCTGGGGAAGATTGAATGGATTTATCTATAGGGTTATAAACAGTTCAAAAGTATACCGATATGAAACTAGAACCTGGTTTTCCTCTGTTAAAATGGCAAAGTTTTCTTGCATTATTGGTCTATTCTTAATAGATTGTAAGAGGTTTTTCTTACTTTTTAAGTAATCCACGTTGGAAACAAAGATTCTACGTCTTATCAGAATAACTGCCTGTGCTTTATGTTAGCCTCATGGTGCATGTTCTTGATTATTTAAGAGAACCAAGTCTTATCACTTTTTAAACAGCTGAGGTTTTTTTTTTTTTTACACTTTTGATAATTTTGCCTTCCCCAAATCAAATCCTAAATGAAATCATCTTGACTTCAAAGTGACTTTGAGATTTCCCAGAGGTACCTTTGAAAATCTCAAAGGATTTGTTCTCTTACCTTGTAAAAAGAGATTTAAACTAATTTGGTTTATTTGATATGCTGGATGGCATGGAAAGGCTTTGTCAAATAAGAAAATACTAGCTTTCCATAGGTTGTATTTGTGTAAATATTAATATAAATCAGAAGTTGTATGAAGTTACTAGAATTTGGTAAGTATTCTCTATCCGTGATACGTCCAGTATGTTATCAGCCATAATTCTAGTAATTACCTGAAAATGTCTGTTATAGAAACCAGATATTCTTATTGAGTAAATGCTTATCAGGTCTAAACCATGGCTATTTTAGGTCTGCCATTCACAGATGGCTTTTATTTTACTCTGATTTTTCCCTGGACGCATTTGCAGTTAGCTGCCGGTCAGAATGGTTGGTCTTCTCAGACCCATGGAAAGGACTGACAGGTGCTCTGGGCTTACAGGCTTCTGAGGGCATTGCTTCAATACCCTTGAGACCAGACTACTGGACTAAGGATTTCCGGAGCTCTAATAGGGGAAACTGATGGGTTCATAAAACTGGTAGCCCAAGGAAGAGCCCAACGAGAATGAATTACAAGGGACTGAATGGACTAATGAAGGGACACTGGTGGGTTTCGTTTGGAACCTTGGTAGACTGTTGATGTTCCATTTTCTGGATGTAAGAATCTCCCTTCTCTTTCCCCCAAAGTTACTTGTAACAATTAGATTATACTTTTGTAAACAAAAAGGAAAGCTTTATTGTTTGCATCTCCCTGTTCCCTCCAGAATTTGAAAAACCTTGAGCATTCTTTTGTGGCAATGATATTTACTTAAATTCAATAAGAATCTGTTCTCCTTGTAACAGGACATAATTGGAGATGCTGGTTATATTTAGGCTTGGACTGGAATGTCCTATTTGAAAATGGTACATAGAATCAGATCTGGCCACACAGTGTTAAGGAACTAAGGTTGACTTTACACGGAGCTGGTGCCTAGAGTCCTCTGGGGAAAATCACCTTGGTGTCTGGCTTATTTAATAGGGTTTCCAGCCTTACCAGGTGAATTAAGGAAGGTCACTTCCCAGCAAGCTCAGCAAGCTTAGGATATTTTGAAGAGAGGAATCTGTCTATAGGTACTAAAAGTGAACTTGGGTGGTGAGTTCTCTGCTTGGGTACCAAGACTTGAAGCTTTTGAAAGCCTGAGAGTCCTTATGAGAAGTTCCAGCAAAGCAAACTCAAAGACTTACGCAATGTCCATCCTCGTTGCATTTACGCAAATAATCAGACCGAATCTAATGAAACCAGACTGACTTTATAAGCAGGAGAGCCAAAAGGGAGGTAAATATAGAGAAATTTTCTGTTTCAATAGAAAACCATAACCTGCTCTTGTGGGTTTTTAGATTATAGCTCTGTTCAACGTCTTTGAGGATTTCATCAAAAGTCAAATGGATTTGATCCTGCCCTTTGGCCCATTTTTCCAGCCCTTGCCAGATTCTCAGTTCTTCTAGTGTTCTCCAGTATCTGCCTCCAATTCTCCAAACTAATGTTTTCATTTTTTCTTCTACTCTCCTGGTTTGGCTCCCCTGAGAACCAGAGCCTGACCACTGCGATCCTTCGTGGGGCCACGGAAGGAAGCCCTACGAGCTGAAGCTGGATGTTTCTGCCTCTGCTCTGAGAGGAGACCATGCTTGTGACGCTGATGTCTGTGCCATCACTAAAGATCCTCAGGCTGCAAACCAGCAAGTCTGTTGGATTGTCGCTGCCATCTTTACCTCCCCTCTCGCGACGCATCATGCCCAACGTTGCGGTCTTCTCCACTGGTTGCCCGCACTTACCAACTGTTTCTTCTCTTTTCATAAAAACTCCCTCCATTAGATGTAGGCCTCGTGCCATTCAGCAGATGTTTTCTAGCAAGTCCCTGAAGATGGTCTAGCTGGTCCTTCATGAACAAAAGGCAACTAAACAAGAATAGCTTCAGGTTGTTCAATGGAAAAGAAAGGGCTCTGCTCTTCTTGACTAACAGGAGGGAGAGAGGGACTGTGACCCTCTCCTTGACCAGACAGACTTGAGTCAGGCTCTTCTAAGCCCTTTTCTCCACTAGGCTTTGACCTTGGGCTTTAGTCTGTCCTTGTAGAGCCTGCAGTTCGCCCGATTTTAGAAAGAGTCCTCGCCCTCCACCCTTGGTGTTTGACCACCCTGGTTTGCCTCCGGCAAGATTCTGGTAAGTCCGCTGAGCCAGAATCTCCCCTCTCTCTCAGGTTTTCTGCATAGAATTTCTCTTCCCCTGACTCTCACCCTGCCCCTTGTCCCTGCTGTATTCAGAATTGAGCCCAGTTCTAGACGGAGGTCTTTGCCCTATTCCAGTAGTTCTGAGTGAGATCTGTTTTCTGCTTTGACTATCAGGCTCTGGTTTTTCCTTGACAAGGGGAACGTCTGTCTCGTCTCTCATTTCGAAACAAAGATCACAAGTTAAGCTAAAGTTCTAGGTCCATCTTCTTAACCAGCTTGAGCCACCAAATTCATTTAGATAGGACAACTCCAGTGACGATGATGTAGGCAGCCCAGAATGAGTGAGTGATCAGGGCGCGCACACAGACACACATGGCCCAGAATGAGTGCGTGATCAGGGCACACACACGCGCGCATGCACACACACACGGCCCAGAATGAGTGATCAGGGCACACACACACGGCCCAGAATGAGTGAGTGATCAGGACACACACACACACACACACACACACACACACACACATACACACACACACACACACACACACACACACACACATACACACATACACACATACACACATACACACATACACACATACACACATACACACACACACACACACACACACACACATACACACACACACACACACATACACACACATACACACACACACACATACACACACATACACACACACAGCCCAGAATGAGTGAGTGATCAGGACACACACACACACGGCCCAGAATGAGTGAGTGATCAGGGCACACACACACGGCCCAGAATGAGAGTGATCAGGGCGCGTGCACACACACACGGCCCAGAATGAGTGAGTGATCAGGGCACACACACACACAGCCCAGAATGAGAGTGATCAGGGCACACATGCACACGGCCCAGAATGAGTGAGTGATCAGGGCACACACACACACACGGCCCAGAATGAGAGTGATCAGGGTGCGCGTGTGCTCACACACACACGTCCCAGAATGAGTGATCAGGGCACATACACGCGTGCACACACATGGCCCAGAATGATCAGGGCACACAGAAACACACACGGCTCAGAATGAGTGAGTGATCAGGGCACACACACAGCCCAGAATGAGTGAGTGATCAGGGCGCGCGCGCGCACACACACACACACACACACACACACACACGGCCTAGAATGAGCGAGTGATCAGGGCACACACACACACACGGCCCAGAATGAGTGAGTGATCAGGGCACACACACACACAGCCCAGAATGAGTGAGTGATCAGGGCACGCACACACACGCACGTCTGGTATCTTCTGCTTTCTTTTCAGTTGGTCTTTATTGTCCTACAAGGAATCTCAGGGTTCTACATAGTATAGTACGTGTTTATTACAAACTGTTGGGAC
>CM052893.1:55846918-55864663 GCA_028534135.1 Potos flavus
GGGGTTTATATGCAGCCATGGGGGAGGGTAGGGGATGGAGAGCACCACCAGGGATGTGTGAGGGGTTTGCCTGCCTGCTCCCAGTGCCCAGGGTCAGGGCTGCTGATGGGAAGAGGGCCGGGCCTGGCCGGGAAACTCCTGGGGGTTATTTCTTAGCTGCAAGAGACTGCTGGGGTGCCGGCCCTGTGACCCGGTCCTGGGCCGGGAGAGCAGAGGTGGAGCTGAGGGTGACAGGAGCGGTCTGGTCGGCCCTCGGACGTGGGAGCCTCCCCCCTCTTCTCTAGGGGCCTCTGCCGGACCTGAGCTCTGGCCTCGGTGGGCTGTGCGTGCAAGGCTTTCCTTCCATCTTTCCGGGAAGTAGACGTGTGTGTGTAGGACATCGTGGGATTCTGCTGAAGACCCTGAGAATCCTGCCCCTCCCCGTCCGTTCGAAACGTGCCGGCGCTGTGCTGTGGAGGTTCAGGCGAACGGCGGGCACCACCTCTGGTTTCTGGAGAAGAGTCCCAACGTCTCCGGTGCCTCTCCTCCTCTCCCCTTTACTGTGACTTGACCGCCCTTCCCTCCTGCAGGGTCCCCGATGCCCGCATCTGACGGTGTGCTTTCTCCCGTCTCCGGCAGCCCCGGGAGCTTCAGTCCCTCCGCGGCGCTGCCGCCTTCGCGTCCGTCCAGCCGTGTGCTCCCTCCGGGGCCTGTGTCTGTGCCGTGCGGGGTGTGCGTTTCGCAGATGAGGGCACTATTCTAACGGGCTGGGTCCAGGGACCTCCCATCTCTCTGATGCTAAACCTCACTTACTGGAGTTGCGGCGATTCCATCTTGTTTTTTTCTTCAGGTTTAGAGCAAATTTCTTAAAAATGTTCCGTGTATTCCATTTCCTTAATCCTGTTAAGCTGCTTTCCACGTTACTGTGCTCACGGTCCCCCTGAGCCATCTCCCTTGTTCGTTTTGGCCAGCGTTTCACCCCCTTCATCTTCCCTCCCAACCCCCTGGGCTGGATTGTCCGGATTCAGTAACCACCGTCCAGAACCTTGTGTCTCCTGCTCTAATCCTCGGTGCTGGTCGGACCCAAAGGGCCACTTTGTGGGAAGCAGTTCCCCGCGCTGTCCTTCCTCTGACCGCCTGAGTGAGGTTTACGGTGGGAACGGGGCTTAGTTACCTCATGCTGCTCGAACGAAATGCAGACTCGTCGTCCTGGGATCTAGAGCCAACCACGATTCTTCCCCAATCTATCCGTCTTGTCTTACTCCCTCCGCAAACCCCATTCCACCCTCACACTCTACGGTGGTCATGGGCCCGAGTCTCCTCTTCGAATCCTGATTGATTTTGGATAATCTCTGCTTCTCAAACCTCCAGGGGCTAAGTCTGTCTCTTATGCTGTCTGCTTTGTGAAGTCTCTGCTGACCCCGATGAGAGAGGACGTTTCCACCTTCCGAATGCCACCGTGAGGAAGGGCAAAGATTTTGGAATCAGACAAATGTGGATTCCAAATCCAGCGCTCTTTTTCTAAATGTTGAAAACTTAAGCATTCAAGCTTCGAGCATCTATAGTTCCTCATGTGTGAAATGGTAATCTAACCACTCGCGTTCCTGGGGTTTAGTGGCTGGTAAATGCACACTAAAGTACTTACCATGGTGCTTTACACAGAGTGTCTGAAAACCATTGTTGTTATGACATTTTATGGTATTACGGTATTCTGTCTCATTATAGAGATATTTGTGTATTCATCCAAACACCCAGAAAAAACCTTATAAGAGGTTCGATTTTCTTTCCCTGGTCCCATCCGTTGCTTAATATTTTGCTTCATGTATACTGGTGACACAGTAAATATTTGTTGGATTAAACAAGTGGTGATGAAAACTCGTGTAGAATTTTTACAGAGTGAAGAGACAAGGGAAAAGAAGGGAACAATACTTTGAGTCCAAGTGCTTTGCTATCTCTCCTCCCATGGATTAAATGTTCTTATCAGAGAATAAGGTGAATGCCTAATGCTTAGAATTCTTCATCGTGAATCAAATTACCATGTAGTTTGTGGAAAAAGCACCCCAAAGAAATAAGGTTCTTTTCTTCTTTTTCCTTTTCCTTACTGAAAGATTTAGGATTACGACAGTAGGTGGGACCAGACAAGGAAGACACACTTGGGGGAGGGAATACTTAAGGAAGTGGGGTGACTCAGAGGGATGGAGAGGGCGGAGGAGGGGTCAGGCAGGGAGCAGGAGCCAGTGCTGGAGCTGGGAGGGTGGGGCAGAGGAGGAGGTGGGGGGAGTGGGCAGAAAGGGAAGTTGATTCCCTACCCATTATCCTTACTATATTTTCTTACTGTATCTGCTTTCTCACTGTTGGAAAGGAGAGATTGATATGGAAGTGGAGAACCTCGGAGTTACCCTGTGGTGTTAGATTAGAATTTGTGGTTTTGTTGTGAATTCCTTGCCTACTGTAGGACACCAACACTGTATTTCACTAAGTGGAACCAGGGATCGTTGGAGGAGTGGCTAATTCCAGGTCTGGGGCAGGGAAAGTAGAAGATGAACCTGGATTACTGTTGTGTGCCGGAAAGGAAGGAAGGAAATAATAATGGAGACCTGTCAGGACAACACCGGAGCCAGAGCGAAGGGGATCCCACTGACCACGTTGGGAGCAATTTGAGAATCAATATAAAAAATAGACGCAATTATAGCCCATTGAATAAAAGGGTAAACAATAAATCTAAAATGATAGATGAATAAATAAGCTTGAAGAATAGGACATTTATATAGTTTCAAATTACATTTTTGCAAAATACTAATTTAAAAGCGACTTGAAAGTAGAGAACTGTAATTTACACCATCTTAAGCGGTCCAGCGGAGCATCATCAGAAAAGGGATCGTTCAGAATCTGTGGCTCTCGGTAGCATGCAGTGAAGGATCATAGCATACTCCATCTTTCCAGAGACGTGACCTGAGTCTACTCGTGAGAAAAACATTAGACAAACAAACTTTAAGGCTCTTCAACAAAATACCTGGCCTGTAACCTTTGAAAGTGTCCAGGTCCTGAGAGACAGAGAGATGAAAAACTCCTCTAGAGAAAAGGAGGTTAACGGCCCACGCTAGTGAATGTGAAGCTCGAGTCTGCAGTGGATTGCTTTAAAAATGTGATCAGGAACAGTTGGCAAAACGTTGCATGGGATCTGAGAATTAGATAGTGAATCAGCGTTCATTTCTTGATGTGGGTGCTTGTTTTGTGGGTGAGTGCTATTGTTCAGGGGAGTACTGGAGTATTTGAAGGTGGGGAGCCCTCTATCAGCAGCCCGCTTTCTGATGGTTCCAGGTCTTTGTGCTGCACCTTCAACGTCTCTGTGAATTTGAGGGGGCGGGGGGAAGTGTGAAGAATTTGGAGAAAGCGGCACTCCGTCTTGCCTGGGATGATGACTGAGCCATGGACAAGGGGAAAGAAAGATGGATGATTTGGGTCATGGAAAATGGGGATGACTCTTCCAGATTTTCTAGATAGACCTGCATATTGGGTGATCAGTCACCCGCAGAGACCACTGGCCTTTTTGGAAAGTTATGTTCCTGATCAGGTGGATAAGGAGAGGTAAGGCAAGGGAGGGGCTTTAATTCCCCTGCCTTTTTCTACAAAAAGTTATTCTTAGCGCTTTGCGGGAAAGCATTTAAAAGATCAGGAACTCCAAGAAGGAGTAGGGTACTCTCCAGTTTAAGAAGGGAAAGCACTGGAATGGTGGGAAACTGAACTCTGGGTCTTAATTTTTTTTTCTGCCAGTCTGTGTTTAGGTGAGACATCATGGTTCCTGACTCAATGTCTCTGTCATTTTATAGTTACGTTATAGGATTTCCTTTTCAAGGAAATGCTCACTAAAGTATTTAAAGAGGCCTGATGTCTCTAACTTTCAACTAATTGAGATTTAGAGATGATGAGGAAAATGGGGCAAAATATAAACAACTGGTGAATCTAGGGAAAGAGTATGCAGGAATTCCTCCCATTAGATTTGCAACTTTTTTTTTTGCATGAGCTTGAAAGCATGTTAAAAATTTCAAAGGACCATTGGGGGGACTAGGCATCCATGATTGCATGGCCTCTGTCAGGGCTGGGGGATGGCTGGAACGGGAGACATAAGTAAAGATGAAGGGATTTATGGAATGCGCTTCAAGTAACTTCGAAAGTCAGGGTTATGCAAGGTAGCAAGGTCACTGTACAGTTGGGGAAAGACTGAATCAAGAATTGAGTGGGTTTGAAACTGGTTGAACAGGATTTGGGGGCTACTTCGTTCCTTATTGTGACATCCATTGAGAAGCTTTGGAGGCTTAAAGACCTTTAACTGCAGTAGATGGAACCAGCACTGTAGTTGATAAGACTTACTTGATTCTGATCTGAGGGGTGTGTGTGTGTGTAAGTAATGCGTGATCCTAGGCTTCTGGAATGGTCTTATGGTATAAAGGAGGAGGTAAAAAAGTACACTAAAATTGTACCCTTCTGTAACTTCTATGCAGTGAGAGGAGGAAGCATAGATCCAATGGAAAACCTAAAACATTGGCTGAAACCTCCGAAGATTCTTGAGAGAGAGAGGGGAAAGGGGCTTGCCCCTGTCGAGATGAGTGGCCATTAGGCAAAGATAGGGAAAGTCTCCCACGAGGAACCCAACTACTCAGGCTGTGATTTACTAAGATCGCCTATCCTGCTGAAATGGAATCTACTAACAAATGAGCATCATTAGGGAATACTGAATTTTACTTAAGCACCCTCTGTCTTGGAAATGTTCCCCAGACTAATCCCCTGTCTCGGAAGATGTTCCTGCACCACACATGCCTGTCCGTGACGTCTCCTCAGTAAAGTCAAGGATGAGGGAAGGACACCATTTGAGAAGATGGCTCCAGAAACTACAAAGCACCAACCGCTTGGAAGAATAAAGATGTTCCATTTTTAATAAGCTCCCTTGATACCTGTTTGGAGTCTAACTCTACTGATTCCCTCGAGATATATTTAGGAAGTTCTGAGAAGGGGATTCAGGAGAGCAGGGCTAGTCAACAAGGCTTTTCCTCGGAGATTCCTCCCTTGATGGCTGAGTTTATAGGCGCTCCTTCTCTCACAGACGGCCTCCGAGCCGGGGGGACCGGCGTGCGGGTCATGTGCTACCTGTTCCAAGCTACAGTCCTACCTGGAGACATGTAGGTAATTGTAAGATTGCATATTCTTGAAAAGGCACCAGGTGTTTGTTTTGTTTTAAGATTTTATTTATTTGACACACAGAGATCACAAGTAGGCAGAGAGGGGGAAGCAGGCTCCCTGCTGAGCAGAGAGCCCGATGCGGGGCTCGATCCCAGGACCCTGAGATCATGACCTGAGCTGAAGGCAGAGGCTTTAACTCACTGAGCCACCCAGGTGCCCCAAGACACCAGTTTTTTTTGTTCTTTGTTGGAGATGCTGCCAGATTAGATGTGAGAGTTGTTGGGGATGCCCGTATGTCGCTGAGGAGGCCCTAGTCCCACTTGCTTCTGCATCCACCTTGGGCGGGGATCTGGGGTTCTGGGGTGGGAAACCACAAAGACAGGCCAATTGAGCTCCTGTCCTAAAAGCTCAGCCTTGCAGATTGTTTCCTATCATCCTATGATCAAGTGTTTTCCTTACGCTGCCTTCAGATTTTTAAAGAGGTCACTTTATCCATCCCTGGCATCTTAGACTATTTGTTTCAGGGTCTCTGGAGAAGAGACCATAGGGTTTTGTTTATTTTCTGCAAGAGTAATTTACAAGTATTATCAATTTTCAGGATATTGGCCTAAATTGCAGATCTAAAATTCTTTCCCGTTCCCTAACAGGTTCACTGAGATTTAAATAACAGATAGATGATTTGTTGTAAGTATCAAATTCTGTAGCAGTTTCTTTCCTTACAAATGCAATTCTCTTTGCAACTTTGAATTTTTTTCTCTCTTATTTGGAGTAGAATCTTCATGACTAAAACATTGGCTGTGCTAACTCTTCGTTATGTTAGCTTGTTGTGGTGGTTTTATATTCCCAAGAGGATGATCTGCAAATACATTTCTGTCTCTCGTCTTTCATTGTCAGTGTTTTCTTCCTTGTGTTGACTTCTAAAAAAAAAAAAAAAAAAAAAAAAAAAAAAAAAAAATTATTGGATGGCTGCTGCTTATCACAGAGCTGATACTAAGGATAATTTTAAGTGATTTGCCCAAAACTACGTTTGACGTCGAAAGATTCTAGATAAGTTTCTGGATGTCCCAAGCCCCAGACAATTCCTGTGTTTCTTACATTCTAATGAGTCCCTAAAGATTTGTGGGTCTAGCAGTGACAGATTTGCAGAGATAGTCTACTTTGTGACAGATTGTTTTTAAAAATCAACTTCGAGGTATAAAACATTACAAATTACCTAATATGATACAATACCACCCTACGCAATATAAATAATGTAACAAAATGCACCAATTTTAAGTATACATTTTGAGTTTTGATAAATTCATACGTCTTATAACTACCACCATAATCAACATTTTCTTTATTCCAGAAAGGTCCCTTGTGTTCTTTTGTGGTCCATTCCCTAACAGTTCTGGCAAACACCGATCTGTTTTCTTGCTCTGTAGGTGAAATTAGCATTTTCTAGAGTTTTCTACAAACAGGATTGTACTGAATGTCTGCTTTTCTGACTTCTGTGATTCAGTATGTTAAGATTCAGCCGTGTTTTGTTTGTAATGGTAATCCGTTCCTTTTATTGCTTGAGTCTTTCATTTGGATTAATTCATATGGATTGACCCTAAACATTTGAGTTTCCAGCTTTTGGCTTCGGGGGATGAAGTTGCTAAGGACATTCCATGAACATGTCTGTGCACAGAGGACATTGTGTGGACACATGTTTTAATTCTTGTCTAAATACTTAGGAAAATCATGGAGTCGTGAGATTCGTATATATTTACCTTTCTGAAAACTTGCCAAACCGTTGTACAAATTGGTTATACCATTCTATATCACCACCCACAATGCTGAAGGGAACTGGAACCTCTGTTCCAGTTCCCTTACCTCCTTCCCAATATTAGGTGTTAAACTTTTAATTTTGGCCATGCGAGTGGGTGTGTAGTGGTAATCTCATGGTTTTATTTTTCATTTCTCTGATGGCTAATGATACGATATTGAACATCTTTCATGTGCTTTTCAACCATTTGTATATCTTTTGTGAAATGTCCAAACATTTTTCCAACTTAAAAAATGTCTCTGCATTGAGTTGTAAGAATTCGGTATATATTCTGAGTACAAGCTTAGACATATCTATTGTGAATATTTTCTCCCAATCTGTGGCTTGCCTCATTTTTCTAACGATGTCTTTTGAAGAATAGAAGCTTCAATTTTGGTGAAGTTAAATTTCTGACCTTTCTTCTGGTTTATACAAAGCTTTCCGCTTTGTATCTAAGAACTCTTGATCATTTCGAGGTTGTGAAGATTTTTCAGTTTTGTCCAGAATTTTTAGTTTCAGCTTTTATATGTAGGTCTTTGATTCATTTTGAATGATTTTCTGTGTATAGCATGAGGTAAGGCTTGGGGTTTATTTTATTTCTTTTATTGTGTTAGTCACCATATAATATGTCATTAGTTTCTGATGTAGTGTTCCAAGATTGTTTACTTTTTTTCCCCATATAGATACCCAGTTGCAACAACATTTGTTGAAAATACTATCCCTGAGATATCTTAGAACCTTATCAACAATCAATTGACTGTATATGTGTGGCTCATTTTTGGACTGTTTTTGTCCCGTTGAGCTGTGTCTAATATGAATACCATGCCACCTTGATTGCTGTAGTCTCCAAATGAAGTCGTCTAAGTCCTTAGTTCTTTTTTTGAAGTTGTTTTGGCATTCTTGGTTCTTTGCATTTCCATATAAATTTTGGATTAAGAATTGTTTTTAATATCCCAGCTAGAGGATTTGGGCATCCTAATCTTATGTTGAACCATTGTGAGTCCAGAAATTGGGACAGATTTGAGACCTTGCTTAAGGAAGAATGTCACTGAACGTGATGTCGAATAGCTCTGGACCTGAAATGCTGACTCCAGCAGACTGGAATAATGGGGTGGTCACTGAGGAAGTTGGAAAAATAGCGATGGAGAGCTTTTTTCTGAGTATCAGAAGGGTAGCTGCTTCATTTGCTTCTGAAATGACAAAATTATGTTTGCAAGACCCACAAATAGAAAAGTCCAGGGGAGGTTGTAGACTTGGGAGGAAAAAAGACTGATGGAAAGAGAGACTTGGGAGCACCAACATGGAACTAATAACCGCAGAACATTCTGGAACAGTGTGGACGGAAAAGCAGGGGCCAAGTATTAAGAATAGAATAGCATTTCCAATTACTATGTGGATGAAGCGAGCAGATTCATGGCGGATTATAGCCACCTGAGCAATGAGAAGAGAGAGCTAGCATGGTGTCATGGAAACCAAGGTCGCAGAAGGTTTCCAGGAGGCAGAGTGTTTAGAAATGTCAAAAGAAGAAAAAGCAAAGTCTGACAGTTTTAGCCATGGAGACTCTGGTGACATTTGCGAGAACGGTTTGATGGAAGTGACCCATGATGAAGCCAAATTTTGGGGAATCGGGGAGGGTGGGCGAGGAGGTATGTTTTCAGTAAGTGTGAAAATGAAAAGAGGGAGAAGAGTGGAGCGGCCACGGTAGAGAACCACAGGGTTGGCTGCATGCTGCCTGCCTAGGATGGGTGTTCCTTCTGATAGAGGGTCTAATGATCTATTTCTCAACATTGTATCAGATCCAGTGCACACCAGATTTCAAAAAAATAAGCCAGTTTAGCCCGAAACAGCTAGCAGATTCCTTCTTCCTCTTGTCTCAACTCTGGCACCTACCATATCTTATCCGTGCCTTGACTTACTCTAACATGTTCCTGTGGCAGTGGAGACAAAGCCATGTCTTCTCATCGCAATTCTCTCTTCCTGACTCCACCTCTTAGAAGGATGACGAGTCAGCAAGAGACATCTCTTCAGTGTTGCTTGAGTAAATAGTGGAGTGATCATGGCAGAAGGTCTGCTTTGAAGGTCTGATGACCTGTTTAGATCATATTAGCTCTCTGAAATGAGGTTTCTGTTCAGAACTCAGCTGAATGAAATACCATATAAAAGGCCTCGGTGGCTGTCACCAGATCCAGTGACCGTTTCTCCAAGTTCCTCTTTCTGGACTCCTCCATTCTGCCATGTCATTCCCACTGAAACCCTCTTCTCTGGGGTTTTCTTAGCCTGCACTTCACCTGGTTAACAGTTTGTTCCAAGTGGTGGGTGTCATTACTGCTGGGGACAGAGAGCAGGACTTTCTCCTCGCAGTTTGCTTCCCCTTACATCAATATGATGTGTGTGAGGTAAGCGTTTGTTGAGGAGTCTTGTCCACACACAGGAAATGGTTTTGTCCACGGTGATAATGCCCACGTGGGTGAGCCCCAGGGAGGCACTGGGGGTTCTCTCTTCAGGTGCAAGGACCCCGAGCCTGGGCTCGCTGGCCCTAAAGGAAGGAATTGGGCTCACACTCTCCCTTCGGGTATCATTGTCCCTTCCCGTGCAGTCCAGTTGCTGCTGGAACTGTTCTCCTTGATGACTTCCTTTATTGCTTCCAGACACTGATTTAGCAAAATGCAGGGAAAGAACTTCACAGAAGTAACAGAATTCATCTTCCTGGGATTCTCTCTCTTTGGAAAGCACAGGATAACGCTCTTTGTGGTTTTCCTTACCATGTACATTTTCACCTTGACTGGGAATATCATCATTGTGACCATCATCCGTGTTGACCGTCATCTCCACACTCCCATGTACTTCTTCCTGAGCATGTTGGCTAGTTCTGAGACTGCGTACACACTGGTCAGTGTCCCACGAATGCTTTCCGGTCTCCTTTCCCATAACCAGCCCATCTCCTTGGCAGGCTGCGCAACTCAGATGTTCTTTTTTGTCATCTTGGCCACTAGTAATTGCTTCTTGCTTGCAGCAATGGGCTATGACCGCTATGTGGCGATCTGCAACCCCCTGAGGTACACCGTCCTCATGAGCAAAGGAGTGTGTGCTGCGTTTGTATGTGGCTCCTGTGGCACTGGCCTGGTTATGGCGGTTCTCCATGTGGCAGCCATGTTCAGTTTGTCCTTCTGTGGCACCGTGGTGGAGCACTTCTTCTGTGACATTTATCCAGTCATGAAACTCTCTTGTACTGATACCACCATCAATGAGATGATCAATTATGGTGTCAGTTCGTTTGTGATCCTGGTCCCCGTGGGCTTGATCTTCACCTCCTATGTCTTCATCATCTCTGCCATTCTCAAGATCGCCTCCGTTGAGGGCCGGAAGAAGGCCTTTGCCACCTGCACCTCCCACCTCACGGTGGTCATTGTCCACTATGGCTGCGCCTCCATTGCCTACCTCAAGCCCAAGTCCGAGAACTCCATAGAAAAAGACCTTCTTCTCTCTGTGACTTACACTATCGTCACCCCTTTGCTGAACCCTGTTGTTTACAGTCTGAGGAACAAGGAGGTCAAGGATGCCCTACGCAGAGCTGTAGGCAAAAAACATTTCTCAACAGATTGAATCACTTTGTCAGGAGACCTTTAGCCCAGTGTAATGTGTGTCTGCTCACAAACATGCCACAGTACACAAGTTCATCAAATACAGCGCTTCTCGAGAATAAGGTCAAAGAGTAGAAATGCTTTTTTTTTTTTTCCCCCCCGATACTCTAGGGACAAGGTAGAAAGCAGGTTTATGCTCTAGTGAATATTGTTCCTTAGATACGGGAATCCTTCCGAGCCAGATCAGGACTACTTGCTTGTTTGCCTCAGGATTTTGGTTTGGGAACATTTCCTGGCCCCCACTTCACCTGCCTCTTCTCAGTCAAGTCCTTGACCTAGTCTGGAAAGGAGATGGGAAGAGGAGGCTGTTGGAACAGATGCGGACAGGGTCTCAGGAAAACAAGCAGCAGAGACCGCCCAACGATGGCTTTCATCCTCAGGAATTAAAACACTTGCCTTGCAGCAGTCATTTCAGAAGGGGTTTCCTTAAGTCTTGCTGACTGAAAGATGAACAGCTTCAGCAAAACTCACTTTGTTATCCAAATGTGGAAACTCTTTCAACGGTACTCATTTCTACGTGTATTCCTCCTCCTGTGCAATCGAGGCAAAAACCCTTGCTCCCTAGAAGCTAGGCAGGGAGAGAACGTACTGGTGGCATTTCTGTCGCTGTACTTTTATCCAGATACCTTTTCTGTAAAGATGCTTTTCCAACCTATGGAGGCTTTCTAGATTTTTAATCTGTAGCAGTTGCAGTGGGTTTGAGGTTATTAGGTATTGACTGTACTGATTCTGGAATCCGAAGCAGATGCCATTAAACTCCCTTCTCAGTAAACTGTTAAGACTTCATACTTCTGTGTTGATATCAAAAGTATAACCATGCTACATTATTGTAGACCCTTAGCGAGGAATGTTGTTTGAATATTTTTATAGACCCTCCCACCAGACTTGATCTAGACTGAGCTGGAAGATACTAAGATAAGGAAACGTGTGTTTTCACACAGTCCTGTTCCTCCTGGTTACCCCATCCCCACGTGGGCTCCTGTCCCTTACTTTCCACTTGTGTTTTTCTGTTCTGTACCACAGAAATGGCACCGAAGCCTCTTCGAGGTGAGCTGTAATTTTCTTCTGCTTTACAGATCCCTTTGCGAGGTCACCAGCTGAAGGCTGAGGGAGGCTTTGCCCATTGTCCCCTGTGGCAGGCTGTCATAGTCGAGTGCTGTAAGCTGATGTCAGCTGATTACCAGCACCTGCTCTCCTTCTAGAAGAGATGTCCTAGTCCTGTAAGGAGTGCTCGGGTAGACCTCAGAGGGCTTTTGAACTTTCGGAAATTATTACATCATGAGTACAAAGGTGAATGTGCCTTTTCCTTCGTATTCTTACAGAAAATTTTCTCTGGTATAACCATTTCTTCCCTGAAATCCTAGCAGAAATGAGACAAGATCCAACTTCCCTCTTTCATAGATCACTTGCTTCCACAATTTCCTTAAACTCCCAAAGAAACACTCTTTGACCCTGTCCATTTTTGCCCATGTTGGTGTTGCTACTTTGTCATTAAGTTGGGGGAAACGGAGGAGGTCAGAGCTGCTCAGCTGGGAGGCTGACAGAAGACGGGGAGGGTGGGGAGTGGATGACTATCACAAGGACATGGGATCGTCTTTACTGAGTTTTCTTGCCTTCTCCCATCCCTTCCCCCCAAATCCCTAAGTTTTGAAATATCCATCCTGCCGCTCCCCTCTTACCTCATGGGCAGGCGAACACTCTCCTCCTGCTTTGCACGATTTCAGGTTCGGGGGAGGAAGCCTCGCCTACCAGGGATGTGCAGCCAACAGTTCAAGGGGGTGTAGGCCTGTGTGGCCGCAGGGCCTCCCAGTAGGACGAATCCAGATCAGTGACTCCTTTTATCGCAGGCTCTTGTCATTGTAACACTTAGCGCCCATGTTAGCCAGCCCCCTCTCTCCGTCATCTTTATCATTCCGCGGAATTGCTCTACGCCAGCTCCTTCGTCTTGCATGCTGCGAATACTTCTGTTCTTTTAGCTGTCTTTTTGTTCAGATCTTTTGTTCATCAGAAAAGTACCCATAACTTATTAAATCTATTGACATTGATGTATTTTGTTAGTCACTTAAAACTGGACTAAAGAAAAATCCTCCATTTGAAGGAAATTGGATTAGCACCAGGATAGTGTATTTTAGCTATTACCAGGCTAATAACAGACTTAAAAGTGATTTGAGAGCTTAACATATAAAATTAGGAGTTAAGGTATTTTAAAACTTTTTAGAAAAAAAATGAAACAACTATTAGGAGTCTTCAAAATTCAGAAATAAAATTTTCGGTGTTGACTTCGCAGCTTCTCTAGAGAAAAACTAGTTTCACCTGAGATCCTTCCATATTCCCTATTTGCAATGCGTGATGGATAGAGGAGAAAATAGTTGCAGCTCTTCCAACAATAAGTACTACAAACATTTTCTTAATTTTCTTAGAGTACAAATGTCTCAGGGAGAAGAGAGAGGAGGGGGCCGTCAGCAGGAAAGAAAATGAAGCCAAAAGGCGGCCAGGGAGTATGTGGCACACGTTGCTTTAACTTGCACAAAGGTATACATATTATGCTAGTCACCATACAGTACATCATTAGTTTGTGATGCAGTGTTCCATGATTCATTGTTTGCGTATAATACCCAGTGCTCCATGCAATCCATGCCCTCCTAAATACCCACCACCGGGCTCACCCTTCCTCTCATCCCCGTCTCCTCTAAAATCCTCAGTTTATTTCCCAGAGTCCGTAGTCTCTCATGGTTCATCTCCCCCTCCGATTTAAAAGGTGCAAGGTTCCAAATCAGTTTTGTACCCTTGCTGAAGTGTGTCTACGTGTGAGTGTATGAGATCATATGTGTGTGAGCATGCACATGTGAATTTTGTGGGGAGAGAGAATATTTGGGAGTTTTAGATGTGATGAGTGCCGTGATAAGCACTAATGCCTTATTTGTATTATGTAATAAATATCCCTAATATTTATGTAGCTCTTCACAGTTCGCCAAGGCCTTTCCCATTTGTGACCTCATTTGAGTTTCCCAGTGCTCCTGGAAGGGACATAGTACTTCCCCATTTTTTCAGCTGAATACAGTGGGGATAGATGACAGTGACTTTCCCGAGGTCACATGCACCATTAAAGAGGGGACGAACACAGAAGTGAGCCTCACAGATGTGTTGATTCTGAATGCCATGTTCTTGTTCCATGGACACACATACACCTTGTTCTTACCAGGGAGTAAGGTAAGAGGAGTAAACCTTAGGTTTAAATGCTAAAGCTTCATTTCAGTCAGTGGCGATGGACTCTTCCTGAAATGTCCTATTTCTTTCTTTGCCTTTGTAAACAAAGCCTATTGAAGGTCATGAATATATTTCTTTAAATATTTACTACGAGGCACTTAAATTTATCTCATGTTTCACTGATGTCTTCACTTGGAACAGAGCTTATAATAGAGCATTTTCTTCTGAATTAGATGACCCACATTTTCTTGGATTTTGTGTTAGCATTGTGGGATTTCTGAATTTTTAAACAATTCCGTTTGTTACATCAATAATGCCTGTCCACTCTGAGTATCAGGCACTGGGTTAGGCACTAGGGATACCGAAATAAGACTTGAGCCTTGCTGTTAAGTGACTAATGATGTACTTGCAACCCATTTCGATAAAGATTAGTGCTGTACAAGAATACCAATGAACCACAGAGAAGAAAATGGCATAACCTAGTTGACTTTCATCTTTGTGTGTGCTTTGTATGGTAGGAACAGGTCATGGTGAATGAGTTTGGTGAGTCCAAATACTGCTCTAGGAGGACTTCCCAACATTGTGTCTACCCAGAGATAGCAAGTGCACCACAATTAACGAATCCAAAATTGCTATAATGGATCATCCGCCATGTCTAGTATACAGTTATAAAATGCTCAACATGGGAACAAAAAGAAAAATATGACCCAAAGTCAACAAAAAAGCAATCTATATACACAGATAGTATATACAGGTTCAATGACTTAAAGGAAAATAGGGTCATAATGAACAAACCTATGTGGAAGGCCAGTCAAGAAACTAATTGTAATAAGGGAGAAATTGAATTCATAGGAGTGAAAATGAAAATATTTAAAATGAAATGTTGGCTAATTTGTACAATAGCATATTGGAGTTGGTAGAAGAGTCGATTAAATTGAAGATGGATCAACAAATTTTAGGACATGAGGAAGACAAAAGAACAAAATGAGGTTTTAGCGATTCATGCAATGATATAAGAAGTCTAATGTCCATGTAATTAGAGCCTCAAAAAGAGAATAGAACATGTCAAATACTTGAAGACCTATTGGCCAAAAATTTCCCAAATTAATGAGAAATAGAAACTTATACAGATCCAAGAATCTCCATGAATCCCAAGTAGGATAAGTGAAAAGAATATCAAATCTCTGTATTTCAGAGTCCAAATCTTTGAAACCAAAGATAAAGGAAAATCTTTGAAAGTCATCAGATTAAAGTAAACCTATTACATATCAGGGAATAACGATAACTTCTAATTAGAAACAATGGAGACCAGTAAACAATTAAATGACATTTTTAGTGTTAAGCCAGAATTCTATATCCAGTAAAAATATCATTCGATGACAAAGGTGAAATAGATATTTTCAGGTAAGTGAACATTGAGCTAATTTACATACTACCAGCATGCTAAAAGGAGTTCTTCTGGTTGAAGGGAGAGGATGCCAGATGCAAGCTATAGGAATGAAGATGACAGGAAATGGCCAGTAGTGAGTAAATATAACGTATCTTGTTTTTCTTCTCTGAATGATTTTTAAGGAATATATGTAAATATAAGACTCACAATGTATATACATGTCATACATATAACTGTAGCTCAAAGAAAGGTAAATTTAACGACACCCTTGAGATGCCTTGAACAAGAAGTGTTACGATTTTAACTCTAAGAAAGATTGTGGTAGGTTAAGAATGCATGTGTTAAGGGGCACCTGGGTGGCTCAATTGGTTAACTGTCTGCCTTTGCCTCAGGTCATGATCTCAGGGATGGAGCTCTGCATTGGGCTCCCTGCTCAGTGGGGAGTTGGCTTCTCCCTCTGCCCCACCACTCGTGCTTGCACATGCGTGCTCTCAAAATATTTAAATTAAAAAGGCACATGTTAATAGAGCCATGAAGTATAGCTAAGAAGGCAGTAGAGAAAAGAGCACAAAATATTCAAAAGAAGGAATAAAGGGAGGGACAGGAACAAATAACAAATGGGGCAAATTAAAACAACAGAAGACTTAAGCCCAATAATATTAATAATTATGTTCAGTCTAAATATACTAACCATGCCAATGAAAAGGCAGACATTGTCAGAATGGATAAAAACCAGCAAGACAACTCTATGCTATTAATAAGGGAGATACTCGAAATACATAAACAGAAAGAAAGGGGTAAGGATCCACAATACGAACTCTAATTATACTGGAGTGGTTATACCTTCTGGAACTTCCTATAACGTTTCTGGTAGTAAAGAAATTATTTCAATTTTGTCTGAAAGTTTCATTATTTCATTTGTACTTTAATATCAGATATAGTATCAAAAATATTACTATAGAGAGATTTTATTAAGATAAAGGCCATCCATAAGACCTAACAATCTTAAATGTGCATGCTTCTAATACTCGAGCTCCAAAATAAAAACTAAGAGAAGTCAATAAATCTGTAGTTCTGGTTGGAGATTTTAATACTTCTCTCTTAACAATTGAGTAGACAGAAAATAAGCACTAAAAAAGCTGTTCCAGTTTCAATCAACTGAATCTATTGATACTTTCAGAACATTCCAACTAATAGAATATCATTTCAAGTGCACATGGAACCAAAAGCAGATGACATGTTGTAAAACAAGATTCAATAAATTTATAAGGATTAATATCCTACAAACTGTAATTTGTCCAAAATGGAATTCAATTATAAGTAAAAAAAAATCTGGAAAAAATACTTAGATATTTGGAAATTAAAAGACTGATAACTGATGGGTTAAAGAATAATAGAAATTGGAAAATATTTGGAGCTGAATAAGATATTGAAATGTAAGATATTAAAACAAATGAGATCCGGCAGTGCTCAGAAGGTATGATACAGTATACTCAGTGTAGAGAAGTAGGGTATCAGTTGTGGTCCATTCAAGAGACAGGAATCAGAGTACTTTGAACATGCAAATTTAATATAACAAATTAACTGTAATGAGATTGCCTGTTGGTTCAGGCAACATGGGGTCACAAATGGCCAGGCAATGGCCTCATCTTTTTATTCCCTGATGGGAATATTTTCCCCGTGGAGATGAAGACCAGTGGCGCTCAAGGGTGCTGGAATAGGAAGAAAAATTCTGGAAGTGAGTTATTAGATATAATTGAAAGGAGGAGTGGCTTCTTTTACTCCTTTTAACTTCTAGACCCATGAATTCTGGCTGTAGAGTTGTCTGATTCAAAACGTATGCTGCTTGCTTCAGAGTGGAACTCTGTCATTTCAAGATATTTCTCGACTGGTGATGTAACCCTGTCATTAGTAGGCTATTCATCTTTCCAAGACATCAGCTATTTCCGGATGGTAGAGTATGCGGTAAGACTAGCTTCATGAACATGAGTCTAGTGCTGTACTTCCTTAACTGTGAAATGAGTTTCTTGATCAGCTGTAATGCTGGGACGATGGCTAAGGCATTTTGACTGTCCACAGACGATATGCTGGCAGATGCTGGCGGAAGCATTATGGGTAGGGAAAGCAAATCCATTTCCAGGATGTGTGCCTATCCCGGCAGAGAGAAATTTCTGCCCCTTCCATGATGGAAGAGATACAATATAATTAGCCTACCACCGGGCTGGTGTTTGTGCTTGCTTGCTTGTTTTTGAACAAGGAATGGCGCCACACTTAGGGCTGTGGATTGGTCTGTGTTTGTGGCAGTTTAGGTGTTCAACAATAGGGTTAGGTCAGTCTCCATAAGGGGGCATCCATGTTGTTGAGGTCACCCCTGCCAATATGGCCACTTGGTTCCTGGGCCTTTGAACAAATGCTTAGGTAGCTGGGGAAAGAGGCTGACTGACGTCCTTCGAGCATGCCATTTTGTCCACGTGACCACTGGGAGCCCCCATTTTGATTGGTGAACCACGGTGAGATTTTGGGTCCCAAGATATTGGCGTCACTTCAGGATCCACATCAAG